>PVLC010012530.1:0-44044 GCA_004027655.1 Graphiurus murinus
AAAAAAAAAAAAAAAAAAAAAAAAAAAGAAGCTGGGTGTGGTGGCACATGCTTGTAATCCCAGCATTTGGGAGGCTGAGACCAGAGGATCTGGGTTCGCAGCCAGCCTCGGCTACTTAGTGAGGCCCTCTGCAACTTAGTGAGACCCTGTTTCAAAATAAAGAAAAAAAAATAGGGCTGGGGGTGTAGCTCGGAGGTAGAATGTCCCTGAGTTCAATCTCCAGTACCGCAAAAAAAAAAAAAAAGAAAAGAAAAAATTTAACTGTGGTGATAGATGCACAACTATATGAATATTCTAAAAGCCATCAAAGCCGAACGTGGTGGTGCACGCTTGTAATCCCAGCATTTGGGAGGCTGAGACCAGAGGATCCAGGTTCGCAGCCAGCCTCAGCTACCTAGTGAGGCACTCCGCAACTTAGTGAGACCCTGTTTCAAAATAAAGAATAAAAAATAAGGCTGGGAGTATAGCTCAGATGTAGAATGCCCCTGAGTTCAATCTCCAGTACTGCAAAAAATAAATAAATAAATAAAAGCCATCAAATTATTCACTTTAAATTGGTAAACTAGAGCTGGGCGTGGTGGCACACACTTGTAATCCCAGTACTCGGGAGGCTGAGATGGGAGGATCCGGGTTCGAGGCCATCCTCAGCTATTTAGTGAGGCATTCTGCAACTTAGTGAGACCCTGTTTCAAAATAAAGAATAAAAAATAGGGCTGGGGGTGTAGCTCAGAGGTAGAATGCCACAGGTTCAATCCCCAGTACCGCAATAAATAAATAAATAAATAAATAGGTAAATTATATGGCATATGGATATCTCAATAAAGCTATTAAAAGTAAATTAATAATAATAATAGAGATACAATTTTCTTTTTTGGCCCGTGTTCCCAGTACCACACATACACACACACACACACACACACAAAGGTACTGCAGAGCACAGTGTGGTGGTGGGCACTTGTAGTCCCAGCCGTTCAGGAGGCAAAGGCAGCAGGATGACGGTTTGAGCCCAGGAATTCAAGACCAGCCTGGCAACATAGGGATAACCCATACTTAAAAAAAAAAAAAAAAAAAAAGCTACAGAATGTAGCTTTTGGCAGTTGAACCCAGGGGCATTGTACCTCTGAACAACACCCAGCCCTTCTTGTTTTTAGTGTGTGTTTCTGTGGATTGAACCCTCTGAGATGTACCCCTGGCCCTTTTTATTTCTTATTTTGAAACAGAGTCTAGCTCACTTACCTCACACTGGCCTTGACCTGTGAATCCTGTCTCTGCCTCCCAAGTACTGGATTTACACGGATGTGCCATTGTGCCCAATAGGGATACAATTTTCATGTTCAATGGACTACTATGATTGCTGTGCTCATATAGACCAAAAATTCTATAAAACCTGTTATCTGCAGCACTTTTTAAAAAAGCATGAGCAACTATGTATGTTTCCTGTCTGACCCTGTCTTAGTGTTTGGCTTTGGTTTCTTTGCATTTCCCTGGGCTACTGGTGGCAGGCTTCCTATCAACTTGCCATGTGGCAGTCAGGAAAGGGGGATAGGGCCAAAGGCTGTGGGTAATCTCTACCTGGGAGCTCTGCCCCCCCCACCCCGTGTGCTGCTCGTGGAGACCCCCGCAGAGTTGGAGGGAACGCCTGGTCCTGTGGGGCAGCAGCTCCCAGAAGTCAACCTCCCTCCCACTGTGGCTGACTTCACAGAAGCCAGCTCAGAGAGAAGCACCTGTGACCTGGCGGCGTCTGAGAGAACTGAGCTGCTGTCCTCTGCTTGCTGCTGCTAGTGCACAGCGGCCAGGAATTCCTGTCAGATGTTCCCACTTCTCTTACCATCTGCTCATGCCTTTGCATACAAATCGGTCTCCACCGAGTTAGGTGAGTGAGCACTGCTAGGAAGTCCAGAAACAGAAGAATCAACTGTGAGGCGCACAATGATACAGTTCCACTTGCAGCCAAATTTTATGACCTGTTGTTCCTCAGGAAGAAAAGAGCTCTGAGCATAGGTCCTCATGTCCCTGTGGCTTACCTACAAGCTCAGAGGCTGCTCCTTCAATTGTTCAGACTCCTCCTACAGTGCCGCACTGCACTCTCGAAAGAAGAGTTCTGGCCTCTTTCATTTCTCCCAACGTGTAACTTACTCTGGGGCCATGATCCAAAGAATACTACTTCTTTCTCTGGGACACAATCTCTACAAAATCTCTTAGAGATTTATTTTGCAAAACAACAGGAGGATTGCGGGTCTGAGGACAGTTTCAACAATTTAGTGAGACTTTCAGCAACCTAGCAAGAGCCTTTAAAAACAAAAAATAAAAAGGGCTAGGGGTGTAGCTCGGAGGTAGAGCCCACTGGGTTCAATCCCCAGTACCACACACACACACACACACACACACAAAAAAAAAAAAGGTACTGCAGAGCATGGTGTGGTGTTGTGCACCTGTAGCCCCAGCTGTTCAGGAGACAAAGGCAGCAGGAGGACTGCTTGAGCCCCGGAATTCAAGACCAGCCTGGCAACATAGGGATAACCCATATTTAAAAAAAAAAAAAAAAAAGCTACAGAATGTTCACAAGATTCTCAAAAAAATGACCAAATAATTAACCATGGCCCTAGAATTCCTATGGGGAAAAGATTCTATGCACACAGAACAATAATTAAAGTGAAAGTACAAAACATCCAAATGGGATCTTCTAAATGTTTATGTGAACTTCTCAAATACCCTCTAACACTGAGGTCACACAAGGTCTTAGGACAACTTTGACCAGTTTAAAGAACTAGTAGTTCCTTGTACCAGTCCCTGCAATTATCTGACATTACCTGTTTTAAAAAACCTAATGGTTGAGGATGTGGATTTTTCCAATCTATGAATGAGTAGCAAAATGATTATTCCCCACTTAACTAGAGGACCTAACTCAAATACCGCCCTCTTCTTGGCCCAACAGAAGCTAAGTTCCTTATAAGGGCAGCACCACCTTCAGGTGTCTTTAATGCTCCATTCCATAAAGATGAAAATTATATCTTCCCTCACTTGGAAAAATCAATATACCCAGAAAGTTATGTCCAGCAGGATTCACTGAAATTCCAAGACACCTCTCTCAAGTCTTCAACCCGGATGTCCCCATGTACCGGAGACACACAGCCCCACAGGGTCACTCTGAACAGTATGAATCTAAACTCCTCTGGCATGTCACTCATCTGGAGAACTCTAAGCTGACTGTGTTTCCCTCTTCACTAAGCTAATTTAAAAGAGACACAAGTTCCCAAGGAAAAATTCCAGTTTCACAAAATAAGCAGTTCATTATCTAGGCCTCACTCGGTCAATTGAAGGAATACATTACATATTATCTAAGCCATTACTGAAAGACAATTAAGAGAATTCTGTGATTAACTGGATATTATAGATAATAGATGCCAAAATTTTCTCAATTAGCAAGAGTACTTATATGACTGGACTCAATCAAACATCAGAACCATGTCTATGAAACATAGAAAACAAAAGCCTTCAGGAATCTCAATATATCTCTCAACAACCACCCCTAAGGTCCCAGATTATCATAATTTTTCGTGTTCATGGAAGGTCGGGTGAGGCACGAGGGCAATGGTTCTCAAAGTGATTGGGTGGGGGTGAGGGGATGATTCTGCCTCCAGCAATATCTGCAGACGTTTTGGGTTGTTGCACGTAGGGGTTACTGCTGGCCTCTAATGGGTAGAAGCCAAGGATATTGCTAAACACCCTCCGACGAACAGAGCAGTCCGCACAAGAGAACTGTAGTACCGAGGGGGAAACAAGCCAGTAAAGGGCATGGCACACCTGGACGACCCACTGCCTACCAGAGCCTGCTTCCTTAACCAGGAGGCCAGGCCTACAGCCTCCTGGTAGCAGAGCCTCTGCAACTCAGCTGACCTCAATGTAGTCTTCAGTCCTCATGCTGGGCAGCTCACCCAGAAGCTGATGGCACCATGAACAGCACAGTCACACTGACTAACCGGAAATACCCAACCCTTTCCTTCCAGCCAGCTGACAATGGTCAACTACTGTCGCTGGTCGTCTCCTGGGGGAGTGCAGCAGTGTCATCCCTCACCCCACCTCAGCACACCTGCCTGTGACAAAGCCCCTTGCAGGGGCCTCCCAGCTCGAAAGGCATTTGTGCCCAAGAGGCCTTGCAGAGGACACTCCCATACCAACACCTGGTGTCACGCTGTCTGCAGAGGGGCCTTATCTTGTAAGTGCAAAGGGGCAGCATCAGGCTAGCTGTGAAGTTGCTCCATCAAGGCTACAGAGCGTCTTCCTTCCCAAGTCTCACAGTGCACATGCTCCCTCTCTATTGTCTAGAGTCCAAAATGCTTCTGCTCAGCTGTTGTCAAACAGATGATCCAAGAGAGAATTCGAAGACAAAAACAGAAAGAAACCATGCTGACCCATGCTCAAACTGAAAATTAGCTTTCTACAAACCCGCCTCAACTTCAACAGTGTGGAAGACCCTGACAGCCCCTGATCATCTCCCTGGAGTTCCAGCTGCATGAAAACCACGAGGTGCTCAAAGAACCAACGGAAGCAAAGATGCCCCTCTGCCTGAAAAAAGGTTGCCTGCTCTGAAGACACAGAGAAGTAGCCAGAAGGATGAAAGGTGGTGTCACCACTGCAGAGAACGGCCTGGCAGTTCCTCAAGAAGCAAAACCAATTACCATAGGGCCCTGCTATTCCACCCCAAGGTGTATACTCAAGAGAACTGAAAATACACCCACACAGTAACTTGTACAGGAATGTTCATAGCAGCATGATACATAATCGCTAAAAGGTAGAAACAGTGCAAATGCAGTCCAAAAATAGTCCAAAAAGTGAAAGAAGTTAGAAAAATAAGTTTTCCACTTGCAAGTTAAACAAGTTAGTCTTCACAGGACTGTGAAAATTTACTGTCTTTCTTTCCTGTCCTTCCCCACACTGTTGTGAACAATCACATTCCTACACTGAACAGAACCCGCTTACCATGCGGTGTCACCCACCACAGCACAGTGAAGCACTCCACGATGCATACAGTCATTAAAGCAGATGAGGAAACGGTCCAGGGAAGCCGGGTGTGGCGGTGCCTGAGACAGGAGGATCACAGGTTGGAAGCCAGCCTCAGCAACTTAGCAAGACTGTTTCCAAATAAAAAATAAATAGGGCTGGGAATGTAGCTCCAAATAGAATGCTCCTGTGTTCAATTCCCACCCACCCACTCCCCCAAAAAAAAGAGAGTGAGAGAGAACGTACATCCTGGGAAGTGAATGAGCTGGGCCTAAAATACAGACCCTTTACACTAACACTAACCTACCATAAAGAATATAATGACTAAAGATGAGCAAGAAATTTACAACTTCAGTTTTTGCTTAAGACATAGTAAACTGCAAAGAGCTATTCAACTTTTCCCTGGGTGGGGGATAACTTACAAAATCCCAGCTTTTCTTGAACACACCAGAGAGCTGGGGCTGGGTCCTCTAGACAGAGATGTGACATGAACTCCTATAAACCTGGGGTAAACGGCAGCTAACACGGTTAAGGAAGCGCCACCTAAGTGTCTGTGTAGGGTGGTGGTGGACAGAGGAGCTGACACAAGAGGAAGGCGGATCAGGGAGGAAGACGGGAAGCTCCTCACGGTGCGCTCCATGTCCGTGTGCCTTTGTCAAAACTTGCAGAACTGCAAGGTGGGGGAAAGCCCCTGAGATAAGTTTACTATTCTAGAAAAGGATCCACTTCTACTCTACTCTTACCTCGTAATAAGGTGCGGCACCTGGTATGCTCCCCTCTGGATCTCACCCCCTTTTCCTTCCCCACACATGTTATTGAGATTGGCACTGAAATTTTTGTATATGTACACAGCATTACTTGAACTGTTTCCTTCTACTCAACTGCTAACCCACCATCTCTGCCACGCTGCCTGTTCCCCACAGAACAGTCATGTTACTAAGATGCACAACCCTGAAGGCCTCTGCAAATCAGCACTTTAAAAAAGCCCCACCAGAGTATGAAATCTTCTCAAACTCATTAACCTGCAAACATAAATGGCCATTTTTCAACTCTTCATGAGAGTTCAGATGCAAGCCACCATCAGGAGAGAAAACAAAGTCAGGTTGAGCTTGAATGCTGGGCAACAGGCTGGCTCTGTTATGACAAGTAAACAGAGCTGCCCTGCTCTGGACAGGGCACCAGGCCGCGTGGAGACAGCCTGAGACCACTGCAACCTCAGCATCAACCAATTGTTAGGGAACTATTAACAAAACGGTCTACAAGGACCCACCTCATTGCCACTTCAGAAAAAGAACAATGCCACGAGGAAATAGTCTTCCCTCTCTCCAGCATCAGAGCATTCCTGAGAGGCGGGCCTCAGAACAGGCCCCTCCACTGAGACTGCCCTGGTCTCGCCTTTACTGCTTCTCACAATTTTGCTATGAAACTGTATCAAAACTCTCCAGGGCAAGCCGGGTGTGGTGATGCACGCTTGTAATCCCAGCATTCGGGAGGCTGAGACCGGAGGATCCGAGTTCGCGGCCAGCCTCAGCTACCTAGTGAGGCACTCTGCAACTTAGTGAGACTCGGTTTCAAAATAAAGAATAAAAAATAGGGCTGGGGGTGTAGCTCGAAGGTAGAATGCCCCTGAGTTCAATCCCCAGTACCGGAAAAAAAAAAAAAAAAAACTCTCCAGGGCAGGGGTGGGGGGCGTTTAAAAGTTGTCAGGAGAAATTTACTAAAGACACCATTTAAGTTCTCAGAATGCTTTAATATAAGAGCTCCATTTAAACTTAGCTTAAGCCTTTTATTTTAACCAGACATTAATAAAATGATGATTCCAAATAACAAGCAGCTAAGTTTAGTTTTGTTATTTTACTTCTGTTGATATGCGTAACTAAACAAAACACGCAAACTAACCTGTTCTTCCCTTTAACCATTCTTAAAAACTGGTATTTATCAGAATCCCCTGGGTAATTTTCCAAGATACACACACCTGGTATCTATCCCAGATGTACAGAGTCAGGTTCTCCTGGGTGAGGCCCAGCACAGATATCTGAAAACATCCCTGAGAGATGTTTACACACACCCAACTGTAATCACTGTTCCGTATATTAGTCACTAAGATTGAGAAGAATTACTTACTTGTTACAATTCCTGCCAAAGCAAAAACAAACTGATTTTCATCAGAATCGAGTTCCTTGACGTCCCCATCCAGTGACTTCACAAAGCTCTCCATCGTTTGGCCAGTGATTCGGAAAAACTTCAAAGCTTTATCCTGAATGTTTGGAACACAAGGGTCACACTTTTTCACAGATACCAGTGTAAAAACATTTTAAAACTTGGCACAGTGGCGTATGCCTGTGGGAGGCTGAAACAGGAGGATCACAGGTTGGAGGCCAGCCAGCCTGGGTAACAGTGAGACACTCGGCAACATAGAGACCTTGTTTAAAAATTTTCTTTAAAAAAAAATTTTTAAAGGGATGGGGATGTAGCCTGGAGGCAGATGAGCCTGGGTTCAATCCCCAGTATAAAGGGAAAAAAAAAACTTTTTTTCCCCAGCTTTCCAAGTGCTGGGATTACAAGCGTGTGCCACCACACCCAGCTTTTTATTTCTTATTTGGAAACAGGGTCTCACTAAGTTGAGGAGGGCCTCACTAAGTTGCCAAGGTTGGCTTCGAACCTGCAATCCTCCTATCTCAGCCTCTCAAGTACTGGGATTACAAACAAGCATGTGCCACCACACCTAGCTAAAAAATAAAATTTAAGTGAAAGATACAGGAGAAAGCCTCTGGTTTTAATTATAGAAGCAATATTTCAAAATCGACTTCTCCATTAAAAGTTGCCATTGAAAGATCAGAGAAAACAGCTTGGGGATGTGGGATCAACAAAAACTACTCTGAAAAATTGACAGAAAGATATTTATAGATATATAGATATGGAATAGAACAAATCTGCACAATGATGGGAGAACTAAGAAGATGAACTGACTCAAAAATATAATGGAAGATGGGCATGGTCACACATGCCTGTAATCTCAACTACTTGGGAAGCTACAGGAGGATCACAAACTGGAGGCCAGCCTGGGCACCACCAAGCCTTGTTCCAAAAGGGCTCAGGATGTCGTTCAGCATTAAAGTGTTTGCCTACTATGCACAAGGTTCTAGTTTCAATCTCCAGTATCCCCAACCCCACCAAAAGAACACCACACACACACACACACACACACATACGTGTGTGTGTGTGTGTGTGTGTGTGTGTGTGTGTGTAATGGAAATATACTAGAAAAATATGTCGGTCTGTTTGTTCCAGAGGTTTTCAAACCTTTAGCAGAACTTTTCAAGACAATATTAACCAAAACCTCAACAAGAGAGATAAACACAGTAAACAGCTCCTCCAGAAGTTTAAGTCCTCAAGTTGGCAAAAAAAAAAAAAAACTTCCCATACTTGTAACTCCCTTGGGTAACTAAGGTTCTGAAGAATAACTTTAAACCAAGGCATGTCTTAGCATGAAAGAAAAAAATGGGAAAGAAGTACACATTTACAAGGGCACAAGGGAACCTCCTAGGTGATTAACATAAATACTCTGCTGGGCAGGGGGCACAAGCCTATAATCCCAGGACTTGAGAGACTGAGACAGAAGGGTCATAGGTTTGAGGTCAACCCTGGCAACCTGGCAAGACCCTGTTTCAAAACAAAAATAATTAAAAGGCTGAGTGTGTAGCTTGGAGGAAGAATGTCCCTGGGATCAATCCCCAGTACCATAAAAAAAAAAAAAAAGAAATATTCTAAGACTGGATTGTAGTCATGGTTTCATACCTCAAGAAATTTTCTAAAACCCATTGAATTTTACACTTAAAATGGGTAGATTTTACAGTATGGAAATTATACCTCAATAAAGCTCAACAAACTTTTAAAAATACATTTAGTCCTTCCACCTAAAGTCAAACAGGACTATCTTTCTAAGTGCTAAGAACCAGGTCACTGGTTTCCTGCCGAGCATGCCCCTCTCCACCTCTCTCTCTTCCTTCGTGACCACACTGCTCTCCCAAGGGTAAGCCCGGGGCTCTGCGGCTCCTGTCCTCCCCTCATCTGCTCAAGCGTCAGGGCTCCGACCTCGTGTTTCTTTCCCCTCCCCCGGAGAGCCATGCTGGTCTCCTGCCCAGGTCCCACACCCCACCAGCCCCTCTTCTAATCCTTTCTCACTCGCTGCCACATTACTCTTCCTAAAACTCTGCTCCTGTCCTACCAAGCCCCTTACGGAATCTAGTCCTCCCACCTACTGGCAAAACCATCAAGCTGGCACCTGAGGTCACAACCTACCCCGTAGGCCTTATCTGCCACTACTGTCCAGGAACCCTCCGCTCTGTCAGCTCACCTCCTCACCTTCCCAGAGTAAACAGACTTCTGAGCGCATGCCTTTGACTGCACCCGCTGTCTTCCTGAGTTGTCCTCCCCGTTGTCTGCCATTTCTACCTATTCATCAAGGCCCATTTCAAATGCCTCCTCTCTAGGAAGTTATACACACACACACTCACATAAACGAATGTTAAAAAATATATAGTATTCAGCCGGGCATGGTGGCGTACACTTGTAATCCCAGCATTCGGGAGGCTGAGACCAGAGGATCCGGGTTCGCAGCCAGCCTCAGCTACCTAGTGAGACATTCCGCAACTTAGTGAGACTCGGTTTCAAATAAAAAGAATAAAAAATAGGGCTGGGGGTATAGCTCGGAGGTAGAATGCCTCTGAGTTCAATCCCCAGTACCGCAATATAAATAAATAAATAAATAAATAAATAAATAGTATTCAAAATATTAAGTATTATGTTACCCATGAGATAAAATACATAAAAGCACTTGTTAAACACTTTGCATATAAAGTAGTAATACTGAAGTGGTACTGTATCCACAAGGGATCGTGTCATCCACTTGCTATATCCCCAGAGCAGCGAGTGACAAGGGCCCAACACATGAGGTATTTGAGGACTGATGGAACGGGCTAAAGCAAATGGACAGCAAGACATGGATTCAGCCTCCAAATGTCTTGGCAGACATGATGCCTCCTCCAAGTCCTGCAGGTCATCAGCAACACCAGACAGCCCCTGGTCACACTTACTCCTCCGAGGATGGCTTTGACCACCTCCTCGCTGCTGGAGACGCCCCACAGGAGGGTGCAGGCGGCTGCTCCCATCTCTGTGCAGTACTCTGCCTGCTGCAGGAGCTGTTGCTTTGCCTCATTCAGCTGTTGTCGAAGAGCCAGCTTCTCCTACATTCACAAGATAAAATCAGAGAAATAGACACTAGCATTCAACCCTGAAATATCTCTATTACATCTCCACTTTCACAAAGACATTTATTAAGGAAATGCATACAGAATTAGAGAAAACAGCTGCAAACGAAAACATCCTTAAAGAACCATATCTGTATCTAGAGTAAACTCGAGTCTTAGAAAAGAACATACTCCTGCATTACAGTTTATGGATAACCCCAAAGATCTAATTATCTGCTTTAAGTAAAATCAGTATGCATCTCAAGTCCCAAGTGGCCAGGCCCCAAGAGCACCAAGTAGGACTCAGAACACAGCAGCACCCTAACAAGCAGAGCAGCATTTCCAGCCAGGGAGCCTGCTGCCTCCAAATGTTCACTCCAGTGTCCAAATGCATCTGCCAGAGGCCGATGCTGAATAAAGGTGCCCGGACACCAGAGGGATTTAAAGAATACAAGTACCGTAGGAAGTCTTCTAGCTGGGCCCAGTGGTGCATGTCTGTAATCTCAATACCTGGGAGGCTGAGACAGGAAGATCACAGGTTCGAAGTCAGGCTGAAAAACTGAGAGAGACCCTCAGCAACTTAGTGAGCCTGTTTCAAAATAAAAAAGGCCAACGGGGTAACTCCGAGTTCATAGAAATCAGAGTTCAGTGCCCAGGAAAGAAGAAAGAGAGAGAGAGAAAAGGGGGGGGGGCCTTCTAGGAAAACATGTCCTCAAGTCTTCATGAGACTATTGTCAAAGGTGTAAATATAAAATATGCAGCTGTATTTTATTTAGAAATCACTACTGAGATTAAAAAAAAAAAAAAGAGCTAAATAATGGAGACATATTTCATGGATTTGGAAGACTTGCTATTGCTAAGGCAGCAATTATCCCCAAATTGATCTACAAATCCAATACAGTCCCTGCCATAGTCTTAACAAGGAACGAGAACCATGCCTAAAGATTAACCTTCAGATGGGCCCGAGCTGATGCAAAGCTTCCTATCTTCCCCAACACTAGCACCTCAGCAACTTGTGAGGCCCTCCGCAACTTAGTGAGACCCTGTTTCAAAATAAAGAATAAAAAATAGGGCTGGGGGTGCAGCTCAGAGTTAGAATGCCTCTGGGTTCAACCCCCAATACCGCCAAAAAAAATAAAAATATAAAAAAAGAGCTGGGCATGGTGGCACAAGCCTGTAATCCTAGTACTTGGGAGGCTGAGACAGGAGAATCACAGGTACAAGGACAGCCTCAGCAAGTGGTAAGACTCTTATCAGCCTAGCAAGACCCTGTTTCAAAATAAAAATTAAAAAAAAAAAAAATAGGACTGGGGATATACCTCAGAGGTGGAATGTCCTAGGGCTCAATCCCCAGGACCACAGAAAAATAGATAAATAAATAAATAAATAAATAATATATATGAAAAAGAAAATGGCTGGAGGTATAGCTCAAAGGTAGAATGCTCCTGGGTTGAATTCTCAGTACTACAACAACAACAAAAAAAAACTAGAAATCACTACTGAGATAAAAAAAAAAAAAAAGCTAAATAATGGAGACATATTTCATGGATTTGGAAGATTTGATATTGCTAAGATAGCAATTATCCCCAAATTGATCTACAAATCCAATACAGTCCCTGCCATAATCTTAACAAGCTTTTTTGCAAAAGTAATGTAAAAATTTGATTCTAAAATTCATATGGAAATGCAAAATATTTAGAATATTCAAAAGAAAATGTTTGAAGAATAACAATGTTAGAGGACTAACAGTGCATGATTTAAAAACAAAACAAAGTTTATTATAAAGTTAGAGAACTGAACCAGCATGCTGTTGGCATTAGGACAGATATATCGATCAATGAAATACCAACATTTAGTTCTTGTCAATTTTTTTTGTGTGTGTGTGTATGTGGCACTGGGGATTGAACTCAGGGGCATTCTATCTCTGATCTACACCTCCAGCCCAATTTTATTTCTTATTTGGAAACGGTCTCACTAAACTGTGGAGGGCCTCACTAAGTTGCTGAAACTGGCTTTGAGCCTGAGATCCTCCTGTCTCAGCCTCCCAAGTACTGGGATTTCAAGCATGCACTACCACGCACAGTTTATGTCTGCCAATTGTTTGTGTGTGTGTGTGTGTGTGTGTGTGTGTGTATGTGTGTGTGTGTGTGTGTGTGTGGTATTGGGGATGGAACCCAGGGGCATTCTACCTCTAAGCTACACCCTCAGACCTATTTTATTCTTTTATTTTGAAACAGGGTTTCACTAAATTGCTGAGACTGGCTGCAAACCCCTGATCTTCCTTCTCAGCCTCCCACGTACTGGGATTACAAGGGTGTTCCACAATGTCTAGCAAGACCCTGTTTCAAAATAAAAATAAAGTAGGGCTGTGGTATATCTTGGAAAGTAGAATGCCTCTGGGTTCAATCCCCAGTAACACAGGGAAAAAAATGGGGAAGAGACATTTCACAAAAGAAGATACACAGACAGTAAACAAGCACATGAGAAGACAGTTGGTATCATTTGCCATTAGGGAGATGCAAATTAAAACTACAACACATCTATCAGTATGTCTAAAATAAAAAGCCAGGTATAATAGTAGCATGTGCGTGTAGTCCCAGCTACCTGGGAGACCGAGGAAAGAGGATCCTAAACCCAGGAATCCAAGATCAGCCTCGGTAACCTAGCAAGACCCCATATCACACACAAACAAAAAGAGTGACTAAAATAAAATATAGTGATAACACCAAATGCTGGTTAGGAATGTAGAAAATGTGGCCCATGCATACATTACTGGTGGGAGCCGTGCAGTCACTCTGGAAAACAATTTGGCAATTTCTTCTAAAATTAGTCCATGTGGTTATCACATGACCTAGCAACTGTACTCTTGGGCATTTATCCAAAGAAATAAAAATATACATTTGCACAAAAACCTACAGATGGATGCTCATAACACATTTATCAATGATAGCAAAAAACTGGAAACAATCCCCGGATGCCCTTCAATGGGGGATGATTACACAAATTGTGAAATACCAACACCAAGGCACACTATGTAGAAATAAAAAGAAAGAAACTCGATATATGCAACCACGTGGATGATGTGAGTAAAAAACACCAACCTCAAAATACCACTTACTGTATCGTCCCATTTTTATGACATTCTTGAAATAACAAAAGCAGAGAGAAAGAGAAGCACTAGCGACTAGGGGTCTGGGCACAAGGAATGCGGTGGGTGTGACCAAATACCTGACGAGAGCTTAGAGGGAAGGTTATTTTGGCTCACAGTTTCAGCGGGTTCCACCCACGGTCTGCTGGCTCCAAAGGCCACAGCACGAGAAAGGGCTTCAGCTGATGGCAGCCAGGGGACCAGAGCGTGAGAGAAAGAAACAGGCAGAGCACAGGTGGTTTCCAAGGCCACACCTCCAGTGATGCACTTTCTCCATCCTACCCTACCTGCTGACAGTTTTCAACACCTCCCAGCAAATCCATCAAATGGATCCATCCACTGACGAGGTCAGGGCCCTCACGACTCTCTTTTCCCCTCTGAGCACGGCCGCACTGCCTGACACGTGCGCTTTGAGGGGGTGTTCCAAACCCAACCGTAACAGTGGTTGTAGCTACAAGGGGTAGCATGGGGCGGAGGGCTTGATAAAGGAGTAGTCAGTCATATATCAAGTGCAGTGATGGTTAAAAAATTCCACAGATGTCATAAGACTGCACAGAACTATGCACACCCACATATAAAACTGGTGAAATACAGAGGCTAGGTAAAACTTGTGAGCTTGATAAGTTCTGTGGATTGTTCCAATGCCGATTTTCTACTTTTCATAGTTATGCAAGATTCAATGGAGGAACTAGGTGAAGAGTATAGAGAAGTTCCTTGAACTTTTTGCAACTTCCTGTGAATCCATAAGGATTCCCCAAAATTTCTTAACAACAAAAAAGCAAAGTTTGAATTGAAATAATAATTGTAAAACTATATTAATTTACTAAAAGTTATCAAACTATACACTTCTACAATAGAATTCAGTGGTATATAAAATATACCTCAATAAATCATTTTTTCCAATTATTTTGGAGGGTGCTTCTAGGAAATGAATCCAGGGCATTCTGCCTTCGAGCTATATATACCCCCAGCCTTTTTTATTTTTATATTTTTTTATTTTGAAACAGGATCTTGCTGAAAGTCTACCTAAGTTTGCTAATGCTATCCTTGAACCAGTGATCCTCCTGTCTCAGCCTCCCAAGTACTGGGATTACAAGTGTGCACCACCATGCCAGGCTCTTTCAAAATCTTTCTATAGTTCATTTCTAATTTTAGCTCAACTATGCTATCAGTTAATTTTTCTTTAAAAAGTTCGTTGAAACATTATACTTTTGATAACAATTTCCCTTTTGTTATTATAAAAGTAGTAACTCTTTCCTTACAAACTACAAATACAGAAAACAAAAATACGATAACAGAAAGCTCTATCCCAATTGGTTTGCGGCCTGTGAAAGGTGTCGTCAGAGAAGAACAGGTGGAGAGGCCAGAACCAGAAGTGAGCACTCCTCAAAGAGAAAACAGTGAGCGCACAATTCACCTGCAACCACGCCACACAGGGAGGGAATGCCAAGGGCTCCTGGAGCACACACTGGCAAAAGCCAGAGTCCTGCCAAAGTACTTCAATGCTCCCTGGTGTTTTGCCTACACCACAAAGCAGGGCCTTTCCTTTCCAGAGCTCAAGGTGCAACTGCAGCTCGTGCACATCTCAAGCATGTATCCAGTCCCAACTCACCTGCTCCACTGCTCCAACGCAACAGCGGCAGGGAGGGCAGACTGGCCAGATCATCGCCACCCCAGAGCCGGCGCAGGAGCCTTCCCTTGCCTTCTCTTCCCGGTCGGGAGCTACTGCTCACTGAACAGGGCACTTCTTCATGACTGCTTCCTGACTTTGTTTCTGACCTTTCCTTACATATTGAATTCACTCAATGCTGTCTTTTCCTAATGGTTTTTACCCATACTGACGTACTTACTGGCAATAATCTAATGTAGGGTCCTAGTCCCTGGATTCCTTCCTGATTCCTCAACTCTAAAATAAGTATCCAGAGTCTTGCACCTCATGATCTGGACAAGCCTAGACAGGGACCACAGACGAGGCTAGAGGAAAGACAGCCGCCAAAGAGAAACAGCCTTATTATAGCCTACTTGGAGAGACTTCCATCTGTATTAAACTAGTGGGACCAGTCAACAAGAAACCTGACTAAAAATAGAAAAATATTTTAAACAAACACGCTCCCATACTTTACTAAGGCCTGAGCAGGACGGCAACAATAATACCCTGGTGACTTGAGTACCTTTCCACAGTCATTTCTTCCTTCAATATTGGCATTCACTGGGACGGCTCACTTGTACACACTACATCTAAAATGCCAGCAACACATCCATTTTTCCTATGCTTACTAATTTTTTTAAGAAAAGAAATCTAAGCCGGTGTGGTGGCGCATGCCAGTAATCCCAGTACTTGGGAGGCTAAGACAGGAAGATCACAGGTTCAAGGCCAGCAATTTAGCAAGACCTTCAGCAACTTTTAGCAAGACCCTGTTTCAAAATAAATAATAAAGAGGGTTGGGGGCGTAGTTCAGAGATAGAATAATAGGTGCCCCTGGGTTCAATCCCTAGTACCAAAAATAAGTAAATAAATAAAGGAAATCTAAGATTTTGCTCAATTTAAGTTTCAACCTTAACAAAGATATCTCAACTATTTAAGGACAGGACCAATAGGTTTTATTTTTCACATTAATCAAATTCTTTCAACTGAGCGTGGTGGCACATGTTTGTAATCCCAGTACTTGAGAGACTGAGACAAGATGATCACAGGTTAACAGCCAGCCTCAGCAACTTTGTGAGACCTTCAGCAACTTAATGAGACTCTGTTTCAAAATAAATAAAACAGGGCTTGGGGTGTAGCTCAGAGGTAGAATGACCCTGGGTTCAATCCCCAGTATCTAAATAAATAAAATTCACTGGGCGTGGTGGCACACACTTGTAATCCCAGTATTTGGGAGGCTGAGACTGGAGGATCTGGGTTCACGGCCAGCCTCAGCTATCTAGTGAGGCACTCCGCAACTTAGTGAGACCCTGTTTCAAAATAAAGAATAAAAAATAGGGCTGAGGGTACAGCTCAGAGGTAGAATGCCCCTGAGTTCAATTCCCAGTACCGCAAATAATAATAATAATAATAATAATAATAATAATAATAATAAATAAAATTATTTCTTGTCTGGTCTTTTTTAGGACCATAAATATTTTTGTGTGTATGTGTGTGGTACTGGGATTGAACCCAGAGACATTCTACTTCTGAGCTATACCCCCAGCCCTATTTTTTAATTTTTTTTTTGGAAACAGGGTCTCCCTAGGTTGATGAGAATCTCACTACTTTCTGAACTGTCCTCAAACCTGCAATTCTGTCTTAGCCTCCCAAGTACTAGGATTAAAGGTATGTGCCACCACACCCAGAAGACCATGAAATGTTAAAAGTCTAAAACTAAACAGACTGACATTTTAGTTTATCATGACCTAAATGGAGTATAACAAACTAAAACCTCAACTTTAAGTATGAGATACTTATTCAACCTGATACAAATTTAAGAATAAAACTCCTAGCCAGGCACAGTGGCACACCCGAGACAGGAGGATCGCAGGTCCAGGACCAGCCTTAGCAACTTTGTGAGACCTTCAGCAATTTATAAAGACCTTATTTCAAAATAAAACAGGGCTGGGGGTATAGTTCAGAGGTAGAATAAATAGAGCTGTAATTCTAGTACTTGGGAGACTGAGACAGGAGGATCACAGGTTCAAGGTCAGCCTCAGCTACTTAGTGAGGCCTTCCACAACTTAGTGAGACCCTGTTTCAAAATAAAGAATAAAAAATAGGGTTAGGGTATAGCTCAGAGGTAGAATGCCCCTGGGTTCAATCTCCAGCACTGCAAAAAAAAAAAAAAAAAAAAAAAAAAAAAGAGGTAGAATAAATTTCCTATCCTGTTCTGCTTGCTCTTAATTTAAAATATTTAAAAAAGAATCTACTAGTTTTGGAAACCTCTATTATAACCACAAACATTCAGAATTCCTTTGCATCAGGAGGTAGTATGGAACAGAGGTTACGCACAGGCAGTATGACTCTGGGTTAGCTTCTGTAAGGCAGTAGTACCTGCTGATATACCCATGCTTGGAGAAACATGAGACACAGACGGCTGTGACTCTTGGGGTTTTTGTTGTTTGTATTGTGCTACTAGGAATTAAACCCAGAAGCATTCTACCTCTGAGCTATATCCCCAGTCCTATTTTATTTTTTATTTTGAAATAGGGCCCCACTATGTTGCTAAGGACCTCACTAAATTGCTGAGGCTGGCCTTGAACCAGTGACCCTCCAATCTCAGTCTCCCCAGTACTGGGATTATAGATGTGCATCACCGCTCCCGGCTCAGACAGCTGCGTACTGCCAGCACATAGCAAATATCCAACACATAGTAGCCACTACTAGTTAGCACTATTGGATTTTATTAGAACATATATATGTGTGTGTGTGTGTGTGTGTGTGTGTGTGTGTGTGTGTGTATGGCCAAAATTTTTAAAGTGACAGAAGAGATCTAGCTTTATAAAACAGGTAATAACTTATGTCATCTAAATTGTAAAAATATTTTAAAGAAATATACTCTCTGCTTATATTCTCAATATTAGAATATAATTGATAATTTCTAAAATATTACATATAATACCCAAATCAATTATAAATGCTTGATTAAATATACTTCCAATTATAGGTCATTCTGTGCAAATATTTTCCCTCATTTCTTATTAGACTATGAGCCTTTACATTTTGGAGTAGACTTTTAAATATGAAAATTAAGAGGCTCCAAGCAATCTGTGTGCTACATGGTTATAAAATCCAACTGTTCACCTACCTTCCAACCCACTCCGAATACACAAATTTTAAAATACCATCTCTTAGCCGGGCATAGTGGTGCACGCTTGTCATCCCAGTACTTGGGAGGCTGAGACCGGAGGGTCTGGGTTCGCAGCCAGCCTCAGCTACTTAGTGAGGCCCTCTGCAACTTAGTGAGACCCTGTTTCAAAATAAAGGCTAAAAATAGGGCTGAGGATGTAGCTTGGAGGTAGAATGCCCCGGATTCAATTCCCAGTACCAAAAAGGAAAAAAAAATCCCATGTCTTGGGATTAAGGGAGACACTCCAGACCCGCTGCTCCTGGTGAGGGCAGGCGAGCCCGCGCTCCGCTCTGCTGCGGTGGTCCCGGAGCCCTACCTTCTTCTCCCTCCCGCTGTCTGCCTGCACAGTTTCCAGGCGGGCTTTGAAGTGCTCACAGTCCAGTTTCAGCTGCTCTAATTCTTGCTCTTTCTTTTCGAGGTCTAGAAGAAAGAGACGTAAGAATGCTCAAAGCATGTCAAATCAGCAACCTCCCCTAAGCATGTCTGCCCAATCCTCCCTTAGTGAAGCCTGTGCTAACTTCTTAAATCACAACAGTCACTGCCAACCAGAAGAAGAGTCCATGTGCTTAAGCCTGGGAACTTATCAGTTTGTAGCCCGGAGGAGAAAGGACTTCTTTGGCTGTTTTGTTTTGTGCTTTTAAGGCCTCGCTTTCCTGCCAGACATGTACTCAAGGTTTCGAGAAAGTGTGTTATTTCAAGGACCGCAGGCAGAGCCGAGAAGCCCGACTGTCTCATGGCACGGACTCGCATCTGCTCCATAAAAAGCAGAAGGCAGCTCCGTGGGTAGATGGTGCCAGCATGGGCTGATTCACAAGCAGGTCCCGCCAACTGGCAGGCTGACTCAATGGGAACAACTGCAGAAGCAGTCAATGGAGGAGGGGAGGGACAAAGAGCAAGAGGAGGGATGCTGCAGCAGGGCTAGGAACTACGTCACACTTCCTCTGCACCATATGCATTTAGCTGATGAGTCAAATGGCCAGCAAAACCCCCAAAACACCCATGGTGACAAGTCAGCCAGAACCATTAACAACTTTAAATAATAGCGTGCTGCAGAAATGTCAACTTTCTTTTTTTTTTTTTTTGCAGTACTGGGGATTGAACTCAGGGGCATTCTACCTCTGAGCTATATCCCCAGTTCTATTTTTTATTCTTTATTTTGAAACAGGAGTCTCACTAAGTTGCGGAGTGCCTCACTAGGTAGCTGAGGCTGGCCGAGAACCCGGATCCTCCGGTCTCAGTCTCCCAAATGCTGGGATTACAAGCGTGCGCCACCACGCCCAGCTTAAACGTCAACTTTCAAACAAATCAAATACATAATTCCAATTTGTAAGTGCTTGATCTCAAGGGCTGAGAAATCATGTTTTCTGTTTTTTTGGTTGTTGTTGTTTGTTTGTTTGTTTGTTTTGGGGGGGAGTCCAGGGAGAGAGGCAGTACTAGGGATTGAACCCAGGGCCTGATGCATATGAGGCAAGTGATCTACCACTGACCCACATCCCCTGCCCTTTCTTAAATTTTGAATCAAAAACTGGGTGTGATGCTTGTAATCCCAGCATTCGGGAGGCTGAGACCGGAGGATCCGGGTTCGTGGCCAGCCTCAGCTACCTAGTGAGGCACTCCGCAACTTAGTGAGACTCGGTTTCAAAATAAAGAATAAAAAAAAAAATAGGGCTGGGGGTATATCTCGGAGGTAGAATGCCTCTGAGTTCAATCCCCAGTACCGAAAAAAAAAAAAAAAAAGCTGGGCGTGGTGGTACACGCTTGTAATCCCAGTACTTGGGAGGCTGAGACGGGAGGATTATAAATTCAAAGCCAGCCTCATCACTTTAGTGAGGCTCTTAGCAACCTGTTTCAAAATAGAAAATAAAATCAGGTCTAGGGGTATAGTCTGTATATAGAAAGCCCCTAGGTTCCATCTCTAGTACCAAAAAAATAAATAAAATAAAATAAACCTTGAATCAGGGTCACACTAAGTTACCAAGACTGGCCTTGAACTTGTGCTCCTCAGACTCCAGAGTATCTGGCATTACAGGCGTGTACCACCACACCTGGCGAAATCATCCATTTTTATGCCAACATATACCACTATTCGAGGGAAACAAGTGCTAAGAACTGATGGTCTAGCTTCTGACTCAAGAAGCAATGCTCTAGGACAGTGACTGTCAAATGTCAGCCAACACCAGAATCCCCTGGAGGACTGGCCGGCCCATGGAGTTCCCCTCTAAGTGGGTCAGGGTGGGCCTGAGAACTTACATTTCTGACAGGTTCCCCACTACGCTGCTGCTGCTGGTCTAGAAACCATGCTTTGAGAAAAACTGCTGGGGACAGGGCCTCGTCTCTCACCACCAACAAAATGAAGGAAAGAGCACATGGCACGCAGCAGCACCAGCCAGCAAGGGTGTTCGGCTGCCACAGAGGACAGCGGAAGGCTGCCCGAGACGCGCCGGAGAGAAGACAGAGACGCCTAGGAAGCAGCACGCTACCCCACCCGAGAGGGAAAGCTTTAGAGACACGGCCTCGCTAAGCACTGGCAAGAGAGGGGCGGGCTGCGGGGCACGGTGGCGCTCACCTGTAATGCCAGCTACTCCAGAGGCTGAGGCAGGAGGATGGCGAGTGCAAGGCCACCGTGGGCAACTTAGTGGAACTCTTTCTCAAATAAAATAAAAAGGGCTGGGGGTGTAGCTCAGGGGTAGAGTGCTCCTGGGTTCAATCCTCAAAGAAAGGGGGAGGAGGGCAGAGTTTTCTGAGTGCTCTAAGAAGGCAAGAGAAAGCCCAAATAAAAAACTTGTGGGGAACACATGGCATCCCAAAAGCTCTGGAGGAAAAAACAAAGGGTTAGAGACCCTACCACAGAAGGACGATTCGAACCCAAAGGGCAATATTCAGGCCAGCTAGAGATTATGAAATTGGCTGGCAAAGCTTCTCTCAAAATGTGTTTCTTAGAAACTAGGGTGACATCACTTTGGGCCATTCTTCTCCCTTAAACCAGAGTTGTCTTTTCTGCTCTCCTCAAATATGTTGACCTATAACATGACTTTTACAGCAAGCGTGTATTCTGTCCCAGTAATTCTGGCCACCCAAGAAATCAACCGCATTGTCAGGTGGGCGTGATGGCGCATGCCTGTAATCCTAGTACGTGGGAGGCCGAGACAGGAGGATTGCAGGCTCCAGTCCAGCCTCAGCAATTTAACGAGGCCCTCAGCAACTTAGTGAGACCCTGTTTCAAAATAAAAAAATAGAACAGGGCCAGGCATGGTGGCATATGCCTATAATCCCAGTACTTGGGAGGCTGAGATACGAGGATTGCAGGTTTGAAGCCAGCCTCATCAACTCAGTGAGGCTCACACAACTAAGCAAGACCCTGTTTCTAAAAAGAGATAAACAAAATATAGCTCAGGGTATAGCTCAGAGGTAGAATGTCTCTAGGTTCAATGCCCAGCACCCCCCTACACACACACACACACACACACACACACACACACACACACCACATTTTGACCCCTCTCTCCAAAGACTTCTTTTGTTATGGTAACTTCATGACCTCCTGCTCTATCTAGCTGTATGTGACCCCACTGTAGAGAAGCACTCAAAGCAACAGTGTAAAAAGGCCCACTTTCTAACACCAACCCCACAAAATTCCAAGTCACTGACCAGGGAGCCAGAGGCATCAGTGCCTTTCCACTGTGTGAGGCTGCCCCCTTGTGACCAGATGGGAGCATTGCTGCGGCACCTAGCCCCTCCTACCTCCCCTTTCCAACCTGGCCCAAGGTTTGCCACCCCCACCATGAGGGCAGGGATTTTTACCGGTTTTGTTTTATACTACACCCCAAGTGCCTAGGAGAGTTTATGGAATGTAGTAGGAACTACCTAAATATTTGTTACATGAACGAATCTCACTTCATTATACATATTTTTCTTTATCCTTGAATAAAGAAAAACACATGGCTACTTTAGAATATACTGCTTTCCCAAATATGTGTGTGTGTGTGTGTGTGTGCGCGCGCGCACACACGCACACACGCGCATATGCACACCTGGGGACGGAACCTAGGGGCATTCTACCTCTGAGCTACACCCCCAGCCCTATTTTATTCTTTTATTTTGAAACAGGATCCCACTAAGTGGCGGAGGGCGTAAGTTGCTGTGGTTAACTGCAAACTTGCAGTCCTGTCTCAGCCTCCCAAGTACTGGGATTACCAGGCCCAGCTTGCTTTTCCAATTTTTTTAAAATCCAGGAACAGAAATAATAAGGGCTGTGAATAGCACGTTATAGTCAAGACATTATCCTAGCCAGACATGGTAGAACATGCCTATAATCCTAGCTATTCAAGAGGCTGAAGCAGGAAGATTGCAATTTCAAGGTCAGCCTGAGCAACTTAGCAAGACCCTGTCTCAGAATAGTTTCTTTGTGCCTGGGGGTGTACCTTGGAGGTAGAATGCCCCTGCACAACAACAACAACAAAAAAAAAGGTGAAATTTCAATCTGCTTGTGTAAACTGAATGAAGAGTAGCAAGACCTAGATAGACCTATTACACAGAGAAACCACAGACCACTTCAACATATCTTCTAAAACTAGAAGCTCTTCTTGATGTAGGTTTAGTTTCTTGCAATACAGGGAACTGCACCCAGGGCCTTGTGCATACTAGGCAAGAACTCTGCTACTAAGCTACATCCCCAGCCCGTTTTTCATTTTTATTTTGAAACAGGTTCTCACTAAGTTGCCCAGATTGGTCCCAAATTTGCAATCCTCCTGCCTCAGCCCGAGTAGCTGGCATTACAGGCATGCACCACCTCTCCCAGCTTTGTATGAGCTTTAATGAAAATGACTGTATCTCTTACTGCTCAACTTATTCACAGGGAGAGTAGGGTGTCAAATGAAAAGCAGGGGCTTTAAAGCACTAATCAAAGAAATTAAGACCATACAGAAGGGATCAATTTCTCCTATGTGTGTGTGTGAATTAGTTAGTTACTGGTGACTGAACCCAGGGATATTCTACCTCCAAGTTACACTCCCAGCCCTATTTTTAGTTTTTTGATGTTTCGTGTTTGTTTTGTTTTTTGGTACTGGGGATAGAACCCAGGGGCATTCTACCTCCGAGCTACACCCCCAGCCCTATTTTTTATTATTCTGAAACAGGTTCTCACTAAGTTGCAGAGGGCTTCACTAAGTAGCTGAGGCTGGCCACAAACCTGGATCCTCCGGTCTCAGCCTCCCAAGTACTGGGATTACAAGAGCGCGCCACCATGCCCACCTCCTATTTTTTATTCTTTATTTTGAAATAGGATCTCACTAAGTTGCAGAAGGCCTCACTAAGTAGCTGAGGCTGGCCGCGAACCTGGATCCTCCAGTCTCAGCCTTCCAAGTACTGGGATTACAAGCGTGTGCCACCATGCCTCGATTGTTTGTTTTGTTTTGTTTTGTTTTATTGGTGCTAGGGATTGAACCCATAGGCATTCTATCTCTGAAATACACCCTCAGACTGATTTTATTTCTTATTTGGAAACAGGGTCTCACTAGGTTGCTGGGAGCCTCACTAAGTTTCTGAGGCTGACTTCAAACCTGTGATCCTCCTGTTTCACCCTCCTAAGTACTGGAACTACAAGTGTGTGCCACCCCACCCAGTTAAATTTAGTTTTGAAACAGAGTTTCACTAAGATGCTGAGGCTGGCCTCAAACATGCCTCAATCCTCCTGTCTCAGCCTCCCAAGTACTGGGATTACAGGCATTCACCACCATGCCTGGCTTCTTTTACCTTTTATCATCAGGCCTGTATACAAAAAATAATTGTCTTCTTTTAATATGAATATTTTGAAATATAATAAATTAAATAATTTAATAAATATAATAAATTAAAATAATTAAGACTGAAAACAAAAATAAAGGCTTTTTTGTCTGAGAGTGGTACTGGAGATTGAACCCAAGGATATTCTAACTCTGAGTTACACCCCTAGATTTTTAGTTTGAAACAGGGTCTCTAAACCAGGCATGGTAGTACATGTCGTAATCCCAGTACTTGGGAGGCTAAGACAGGAGGATCTGGGTTCATGGCCAGCCTCAGCTACTTAGTGAGGCCCTTCACAACTTAGTGAGACCCTGTTTCAAAATAAAATAGGGCTGGGGGTGTAGCTCAGAGGTAGAATGCCCCTGGGTTCAATCCCTAGTACCACAAGAAAAAAGAAACAGTCTCACTAAGTTACAGAGGCTGGTCTCGAACCTATGATCCTCCTGTCTCAGCCTCTCAAGTACTAGGATTATAGGTGTGTGCTGCCAGGTCTGGCTAATAAAGGTTTTTAATAGCCATTAACTTAGCACTCTCTGGTTGGTTCAGAAAATACAGTATGTTGCTGATGGGTTCCATTTTTATTTTGAGCTGAGATTTGGGTAGTGTATTATTTTCCTAGGGCTTTGGTAACAAAGTACAACAAATTGGGTGGCTCAGAACCACAGAAATGCATTATCTCACAGGTCTGGAAGCTACCAATCCAAAATCGAGGTGTCTGCAGGGCCACATTCCTCTGAAACCTGGAAGGGAAGGGCCCTCTTGCCTCTCTCATCCTCTGGCGCCCCAGACAATCCCTAGTTTGTGGCACACCTTGGCAGCCTCTGCCTCCACCCTCACAAGCCTCCCCCTGTCTTCACACCACCTTTCCTCTGCTGCCGGTGTCCAAAATGCCCCCTTTTATAAGGATAGTCATATCAGATCAGGGTCCACCATAAGGGCCTCATTACTTCTGTGAAGATCCTACTTCCAAATAAGGTCAAGTCCTGAGATTAAAGTGAGCACCACCGCACCTGGCCAGGGCTCTGCTCTTTAAGGCTGGCTCGGCTGTGCATATGAGGGCCTCAACAGTTCCCTTCTTGCTGCACCCAGAGACAACAGCAAGGTCCCAACCACTAGGGGAGACGGAAGGTTACAGGATGTTTTCAGCCATGGACTCTGACTTATTAACCTGGACTATCTTCTTACGGGTTGTGCATTCTCCCCCCTCCTCCCCTCCCTGATCTCAAAGTTATAAACAATGATGCAGGCCCCTTCCCCCACAAAGTTCTCTCTTCCCAACACTTAAACCTATTAAAGAAATAGGGCCGCTGGGAGTGGTGGCACAGGCTTGTAATCCCAGTACTTGGGAAGCTGAGACCAGAGGATCTGGGTTCACAGCCAGCCTCAGCTACTTAAGTGAGGCCCTCCTCAACTTAGTGAGACCCTGTTTCAAAATAAAGAATTAAAAATAGGACTGGGGATGTAGCTTACAGGTAGCATGCCCCTGGGTTCAATCCCCAGTACCGGGGAAAAAAAAAAAGGAAATAGTGCCGATGATGTTTTCATGGGAGTATTTTATATTTAAGTAGACCCTCCAACTTAGTAAACCTCAGTGATCTCCTTGGTGTACTCTTTACAGGTTTAAAAAATGTTGGGCCCAGCATGGTGGCGCACACTTGTACTTGGGAGGCTGAGACAGGAGGCTCAAAGGTTCACAGCCAGTCTCAGCAACTTAATGAGACCCTGTTTCAAAATAAAAGAATAAAATAGGGCTGGGAAAGTAGCTCAGAGGTAGAATGCCCCTGGGTTCAATCCCCAGTACTACAAAAAAAAAAAAAAGTGAAAAATGAGAATATTCCAAGATTCGTTTTTAAAAAATAAATTAACACCTCAGTTAACAAGCTTAAATGTATTTGAAATCCTAGTGTCCATTATTCTAAGCCAGCTAAACCAACACTTTAATTAGCTGTCAAAATTTTTAAACAAATCAAAGGGTGGAAAGAGTTGGAATAAAACCATGGAAATTGCTTTTTTTTTTTTTTTGCGGTACTGGGGATTGAACTCAGGGGCATTCTACCTCCGAGCTACACTTCCAGCCCTATTTTTTATTCTTTATTTTGAAACCGAGTCTCACCAAGTTGCGGAATGCCTCACTAGGTAGCTGAGGCTGGCCGCAAACCCGGATCCTCCGGTCTCAGCCTCCCGAATGCTGGGATTACAAGCGTGCGCCACCACGCCCGGCTGGAAATTGCATTTTTTAACCACACTGACTTAAAAAAATCTATCCAAAACCACTTTTCTAACAGTAAAGGCCACTGGACTAATCTTTATAAAATGAGGAAAATATATAACTAATCAGAACGCATCCTATATTGGCACTGCCAACATATTCGATTCTACCTAGCATCATTAACTTCGCATATCTGCATGTCCAAGCTCCTTAGCCCCCTACAATCTACCAAGGGAATAGATAAAATCTCATCTTTTTTTTTTTTTTTTTTCGATACTGGGGATTGAACTCAGGAGCATTCTACCTCCGAGCTATACCCCAGCCCTATTTTTTATTCTTTATTTCGAAACAGGGTCTCACTAAGTTGCAGAGGGCCTTACTAAGTAGCTGAGTTTATACCCCATCACCTAGTGGCACTTGACAAATATCAGGCATATAAAAAATGCCCACCTGATTGATCAACTAAATTCACTCAAAGACTTGAAAATAAATGCCATCACATAAAACTAAGTCTACTGAACTCACATGAATTCTGTTGAAGTGTTTCCCAAACCAAAGTCAAGGACATTTGCTTTTCATCTACTGACATGTGGACACAACAGGAATGACTGAGCGGCCAAGAGTGATGTTTAAACATGACATGTCTCTGTCCTCTCCTTTTGCCGACTTTTTACCCCCTCTGCGCAGAGCCTCCCTTCTACTTCCTTCTTTACTGTCCCCTGTAGTTCAGGCAGCCGCATGTGACCTTTCCGATCCACTCTCCACCCTGCTTTATGTCCCAAAAGGCTGACGTCAATAGCCACAGTCCCGTGGTTCCCTGCTGGCTGTGGACCAAGGACAGGGAATACAGAGGTTCCCACTGCACCCTCCCTGCAGAACTCCATCCTCTGGCTGGGATGATGAGTGCTGCTAAATACCGCCCTCTGCGGGGGCACACCGCTCACCAGCTCCTCTAGGCCAGGTGCGGGACTCTTGTAGTTCTTGGGGCTTCCTTCTCCAGGTGCCGGTGCCCTTACCCCTGAGCAGCTCTGCAAGTCACCTCCGTGCTATACTCTTACTCCTTTGCTCCCAACCAGGATATGGACTGATTCAGCGAGACATTCCCTCCTTTAGGCCACAGTACGCTCTGGGTCTAATTAATCATCTGCCCTTGGTGCTCCCTCTTCTCACTCTTCATGGTTCTTTCTCTAGTTCATTCTTCTGCAGACCAGAAATAATTCTTCCTGGAGCTAATACAGAAGGCCCCTTTGCATCTCATTAGTATCAAATCCTCAGGAAATCATCTCAGACACCTCATAAATAATTTAGAAATCACGTAGTACAATAGCCTTCAAATCCCACTGCTAAGAGCCCAAGAGTACTCCAGGGACGATTACCGCAAAAAAAAAAAAAAAAAAAAAAAAATTTCATTGGTATTTCCAATTGACAATGTTTCTAAAGCTTTTTATTTAGAAATAATTTTAAGTTTTCAACACATTGCATGAATAAAAATAATACAAAGAATACCCATATATCCTTTTACCAAGCCCTATCTAATATTTTGCCACATTTGCTCACCATTTAGAACAAACACACACATACACACACATTCTTCGGAGCCAGTTGAAGATGAATTATGTATACCATGGTCCTTTGTTCGTAAATTGTCTAGTGAAAATTTCCCAAGACTAGGGAAAATGGCTTAGACACCCATAAAATAGTTATCAACTTCAGAAAAATTAATATTAATGTAACACCTTCATCTAATCTATCATTGATATTCAAATGTTGTACAGTAAGCCAAGTGTGGTGGCAAATGCCTATAATCCTAATATTTGGGAAGCTGAAACAGGAGGATTACAGGTTCAAGGCCAGCCTCAGTAACTTAGGAAGACCATTTCAACATAAAAAATAAAAAAAGGGCTTGGGGTGTAGCTCAGAGGTAGAATTCCCCAAAATGTTGTACCCTTGGCTCCACATTGCCTGTAACAATATTTCTTCTTTCAAGTACAGAACCCAGTCCAGGGTCAGATATTGCCCTTAGCTGTCATATTCTTTAGCCTCCTTTAATCTGGCACATCTCCATAGCCTGTCTTTCTATTATAACACTACAATTTCTTTTTTCTTTCCGGTACTTGGGATTGAAACCAAGGCGTTCTACATTCTGAGTTGTATATATCCTAACCCTTTTTATTTTGAAGCAGCATCCCGCTAAGATGCTGAGCATCTTACTAAGTTGCTGCAGCTGGCCTCGAACCTGCAATCCTCCTCTGACTCAACCTCCCAATTACTGGGATTTCTGGCATGTGCCATCAACACCCAGCTTTAAAACAAAATTTCTGACACCCACTCTTGGATGGAGAAGGGATGAGAGAAGAGAGGATGAGCCAACTGTTACTGAGTACCTATGTGCCACTGCCCTACCAAGGAGACCTCGTGTAGGCTTATGAGGACTTCCAGCCTCCCCATTTCTCAGGCAGAAACCCTGCAGTTGAGGGTTACACATAATAAAGGACAGAACTGGAGTTCAAACCTCGGCATCTTATTCAAACCTCCAAACTCAGCACACAACAGCGGTAGAGCCAGAACTGAGCCGGCAGGGTGAATCAGAGCGTGCTCCAGGGGCTTCACCCCAGCGGCTTCACACCAGCTGGGAGAGCCTGTTTACTGAGAACACCCACGAGCGGCACTCGGCCGAGCACTTTAGAAGGACTACCTCATCTTAACCTGGCCACATCCTACGAGGTAAGCACTACTGTCTCCATGTATAAACAGGGAAACACACTGAGATACCAGTCAGCAAACAGGACAGAGATGGCTCCCCCACCTCCAATCTCCACTGCGGATCCCAAATCACAATGCTGTGTCCTGACTTCACTCCTTGCATTCTCCCTACCCCATCTGAGGAATGTGCCATCATTACTTCCTCCACCTCCCACCCATCCCTCAAGCCAACCCATACTCACAGGCAAAAGCCACACCCCTGACAACACTGGACTCACTACTGTGATGTTATTTCCATGTGGGACTGCCAAGGGCTTCTCATCTAAAAAACCAGGAGCAGTTACCTGCTATCGGCTGCTCACATGACCTGTCCTCAGTCCTGCTACACTCAATCCTTCCTTCTCACACCACGCAGAAATACCAGCTGAGAAACCCATACTGGATCCTCTCACTCCCACCTGTGACTGCCACGGAAGCCACCAGCCGAACCTCAACACCTTCCTTTTCTTTCTAGAAGATCACGCTTCCCTCCTTGGTGCTCACTGAGTCTACCTAAAGATGCGGAGGCAAGGCCCTCAGCAGTGTTCTCCAAACCACTCTTTCCCTTGCCAGGCTTCCCAAAGACATGCTGTGCTAGCACCAGAAGCAAGGCCCACTCACGGCCTGACTGTCATCCCATCAACCCAGTGCCTGCAACTTAAGCTTGCAAGTTACACTGTAGCCTAGGCTCACCCCAGGCAGTGCACACCTACACACCGAGAAACCTCTCCTCAAATCGGCCCACAGCTTCCCTCCACTCCCTCCTTGCCTCCTTCCCTGTCCCCACATGGCTTCAGGTGCCCTCTGCCACTGCTGAAGACCAGAAGCTCACACCAACCTCTAGAAACAAAAGAAGCTGGCACTAGTCGACAGCAAGACCCTACTGGACCACAGGAATTGTGCCAAACAGTGGTTGCTGACACAATGTGATCTCTGGGTTTCCTCTGTGGGGACTCCATTCTTAGAGCCACATTCTGAGCGACTGGTCTGGGAAGACAAGCCTGTGGGAAGGTCCAGGGCTATTAGCTGTAGGCCTTATAAAAAGAAAAGAGGGAGCCAGGCGTGGTGGCGTACACTTGTAATTGCAGTACTTGGGAGGCTGAGATAGGAGGATCACAGGTTCACAGCCAGCCTCAGCTACTTAGTGAAGCCCTCCATAACTTAGTGAGACCCTGTTTCAAAATAAAGAATAAAAAATAGGGCTGGGGGTATAGCTTAGAGGTAGAATGCCCCTGGGTTCAAGCCCCAGTACAGAAAAATAGATAAGATAGAGGCCGGGCGTGGTGACTCACGCTTGTAATCCCAGCATTTGGGAGGCTGAGACCAGAGGATCTGGGTTTGAGACTAGCCTCAGCTACCTAGTGAGGCACTTCCGCAACTTAGTGAGACCCTGTTTCAAAATAAAGAATAAAAAATAGGGCTGGGAGCCGGGCGTGGTGGCGCACGCATGTAATCTCAGCATTCGGGAGGCTGAGACCGGAGGATCCGGGTTCTCGGCCAGCCTCAGCTACCTAGTGAGGCATTCCGCAACTTAGTGAGACTCGGTTTCAAAATAAAGAATAAAAAATGGGGCTGGGGGTATAGCTCGGAGGTAGAACGCCCCTGAGTTCAATCCCCAGTTCCGCAAAAAAAAAAAAAAAAAATAGGGCTGGGGGTATAACTCAAAGGTAGAATGCCTCTGAGTTCAATCCCCAGTACCACACACACACACACACACACACAAAAAGATAGATAGATAGATAGATAGATAGATAGATAGATAGATAGATAGGAAGGAATAAAAAAGAAAAGGGGGAAATTTCTTGGTTCCTTCACACATTTCCCAAATGGTAGGAACTTAAGAGCACAACTTAGATGAAAGGTGCTTTAGATGGCCATCTTAGGACCAGGCCTCCGGCAGAAAGGTAGAAGTCCTCCAGGTCCTCTCAAGATGAAAGCTCCCAGTGAGCTCTCCTGCAATGCCCATACCACTGTGATCCTCTCTTTCTCTGAACACCAGTTTTCCCGCAGCATGTGTGCCTTCTAACACTGCAACTCAGGAAGAGGGGCATGCAGAAAAATAGGGCTGGGGCAGAGATGGCAGTCCTTCAAGACCAAATATCCAGGCCAGCAGAGGAGACAACTGACAAATCCAGGGGTCCTGCCCTGCCACCAACTTACACAGTAAGATGGGAACAAAACTACATTGTCAGAAGCAGCACAGGGGCCTAGGACAGCAACAAGGCAAGGATGCACTCTGTCCAGGAAGTCAGAGTAGACAGTGACTCTGGGCCAAGACTGTGTCCAGTAACATAAAGCCATGGTATGAGCTGGTTTAGGTTCCTGGGTGGTGGTGGCTTTGTTTGCTAGTTGGTTGGTCTTTATGCCAAGAGCAATGAGCAAGTGTTGAAGACTTGAGCAGGAGAACAGTGTGGTCACACTGAACTGCCAAAAATTACTCAGGGTAACAACGGGTCAATACTGTCTGGAGGAAGCAAGCACGGGGATTTAGGCAAAATATGGCAGTGGAGATGGAGTTGGGCAGATGAAGTCACAAAGCATCTCCAGGGCAAAATATACGGCTTCACTGGTGCTCAGACCTCCACAGTAACAGTGAGGAGAAGACACAGGTAACTCCAAGGTCTCCAGCTGGGAGAGGGGTGCTCTGAGGAGAATGAGAAAGGCCAGTGTGGGATGGGGATAGGTTATCAGATTAGCTTGCTGAGAAAGTGAAAATCTGTCCTACTGTTTGCCAGCTGCAATGACAGACACAGATGAAGCGACCTGCCATGCTAAGAGGAAACACTGTCTCCCAAGGACACTGGAACTGAGAAGTGTCACAATGACCCTTTGAGTGACTGCTGACTCCTCATCCTTGAGAAACATCACTATGAAAAAAACCCAGACTCCCAGAAACTTTGCTGTCCAAGACTTTACAGTAAGAAGGAACACCCCACCCTTGCCTATAGGCACCGTGACACAGAGAAGCAGCCCTGTTTCCTCGTAGCCACGGAGCTTCAAGCAGGGATTTCTGGACAGGGTTCCACATGTCAACTTTGTGGTTCTGAAGCAGATGGGGCCTGGGCCCACTTCAGTCTGACGTGTACTGCCTCTTCATACACACTCTACATTACCTTGAGATCAAAATACTGCTTCGTTTCCACACACACCCCCCAGCCCCACCTGCTCCCAAGTGCTCTAACAATCTATCCTCTTCTCTTGGGCCAGATGCCCCCCATTTCCTCTGGTATGTGGTCTCCCATGTGGCGACGAGCCATAAAGCAGACCTAGCAGACTACAGGCACGTTCCCAGTGGTCTCAGACTGATTAGGCTGAGATATCCATTTAGAATCTGAAGTGATCATGAACCAGGCAGGAAGAAATGATAGTATGCACCAGACTAAGGGCCCATAGCTTGGAGAGAAGGTTAGGGCTAGAGACAAATCCAGCAGCCACTGGCATCAAGATGGTAACTAAAGCTGGGTGTGGTGGTGCATGCTTGTAATCTCAGTACTTGAGAGGTGGAAATGGGAGGATCACAGGTTTGCTCCCAGCATCAGCTACTTAGTGTGGCCCTCAGCAACTTAGACCCTGTTCCAAAGTAAAAGAGCCAGGTGGTGTACACTTGTAATCCCAGTACTTGGGATACTGAGACAGGAGAATCACAGGTTTGCAGCCAGTCTCAGCTACTTAGTGGGGCCCTCTGCAACTTAGTGAAATCCTGTTTCAAAATAAAGAATATAAAATAGAGCTGAGGGTATAGCTCAGAGGTAGAATGCCCCTGGGTTCAATCCCCAGTACCACAAAAAAATAAGAGGGCTAGGGCTATAGTTCAAAGGTAGAAGGCCCCTGGGTTCAATCCCTAGTACCACAGGGAGGGGAAAAAAAAAAAAAAAAAAGGATGGTAATTGAAGCTATGTGTGTATGTGAGGCTGCCTAGGGAGAGGCCATGAAGGTCCAAAGGGGCCCAGGCCTGAGCATCAAGCATTATCTGAAAGCTGCCCAGCAGAAAAAGATAAATGAGCAAAGGAAACTGAGAAAGGTATGTGGGAAAAGAGATGACCACATCAGCCAGGAATAGTGGCCCAGACTGTAAACCCAATAACTGGGAGGCTGAGACAAAAGGATTGCAGATTTGAGGCTAGCCTGAGCAACTCAGCAAGACCCTCAGCAATTCAGTGAGACCCTATTTCAAAATAAAAATAAAAAGGGTTGGGGTTGGGGATGTTGCTCGGAGGTAAGATGCCCCTGGGTTCAATCTTTTTACCAAGGGGAAAAAAAAAAAAAGAGGTGACTAAACAGCCTGAGAAAGGCCAAGGGACTGTGAGCAAAGATCCCCCAGGATCTGACTTTCATCACATCACCACATCTTGGATGTAGCCTCATGCAGTTTGATTTGTGCAAGGGGACTGAACTCCAAACACTGATTCACGAGAACCTAATGTTTTTCAGAATGCCAGTTTGTGACTTTACAGTGAATCTCAACGAACGAGCAGGCTGACATAGTCTGCTACCAGGTAGCATTTTCCTTTCCTGGAGACAAATGCACAAGGAAGGACTGATTACTCTCAGAAGTTGCTGGATGAGAATGAAGCAAGCCAAGAAGTCAACAACCTGGAGCATATTCAGCAGGATTCCGATGTCAAAAAGGACTATTCACATAAGGGGAGAGCAGAGATAAGGGACCCACCAAGGGGTCGTGCAGGTGAGACACCCAGAGAGTAGCAATAACCCTAAAGGAGCAAGAAGAGACAGCAGCGTTACTGGAGCCCAGTGAGAGCTGGACTGCCGAGGCCTCGGGGCAGGTGTCCTACGTGTGGAGGGATGCAGCCAGCCCTAGAGAACAGCAGCGGGCCGGGGAAGTTAAGGAAACACCCCAACATGCTGCTCTCTGCCCAAGCAATGCCTTCCATAGTGAGCCCTGCCAGCCCCCAGTCTTCAGGGATCCACCTCCAGAGCACAGTGCAGGGCAGAGGAAATGACGGATCTAAGGACTCCCAAGAGAACAGGATAGGGTACAATGGCAGCCATGAGCATTCTCCCTTCACACTAGACAGGGCTGGCCCATCAACCAGGTACACTGCCACAAACCAGAAACTCATATTCTTGAGTTGAACTACTTTCTTGTCAGGACCAGTGCTAGCAACGTTACCTGGGTCAGCAGCATCTTTTCAAGAGGCCACACTGTGACGACTACGTCAAATGTGATACAGGGACTTAGCCTTCAGCATCAAAGCCTGACTTAACTGGAAATCAGCTTCAATAGGCAAGTGCGGAATCAATCTCAAATACCTCCAAGAACTTTAATAGGATGCCAGACCAATATTTGACACAATAGCTCAGCTCAACTCTCAAGTTGAAATGGACAAGTCCTAGCAATCCTGGACTTAAATCAAATACAAGTGAACACACATCCAGCGATCTCTGCAGACTCCATTAACCCTACGTGACATTTCCACATGGCAGGATCTTTAACTTGCACAAATAAGGCTCAAGTCTTCAGAGTAGAGCTTTTCAGATATTATAAGCATAAAATTCTTCTGCCAACGAAGATTGAGCAAGAAAAGAGAAGTTAGTAATAGATGCTCCAGAAAACTGGCAACCTTTCTTCCAACAGGAACTTACTATGTCCAAGTTACTAATTGAGGGCATCTCCAAGATTTTCTTAGGCTTTATCTGACTCTCCCTAACTGAATTATTAGGACCACAGCAACATCTTAAAATTTATTTGCAAATACTTTACAACTACATACCTAAGGTAAATCAGCTGGAACAGATTACTACTACTAATCACATTACCAATGACTGCTAAAAACGAAGTTAAAACTCACTTTTTTCTACAATCTTTAATTTCTGGAAGCTTTCCAGGACCTCCCCATTAAGTATTCGGGGTAAGAAGTCCCGTATTTGCATCACTTCGGTTGTCAGCCGCTCCAGGTCCTTCTTTCTGACTTTAACAAATTCTTCTTTAGTTCCCATGTGCTAAAAGAACAAGCAAATCTTAAGATTACTATATTTCTCTTCAGATGACTTCAACCAGCAGCCCATGTCACCGTTTTCTTTCATGTTTATGTTCAGATCTGTTTCAAAAGCATGTCTTTACCTAATGCGCCTTCTCATAAAGATGTGGGGATATCCATTTTACACACACCTGTGCACGCACATAGATAAATCACTTTAAGAGCTGAAGCTCCAGCCTTCAAAACGGGAAATGGGGACAAAGCAATGAGGTGTCACGCACCAGTTGTCCCAGCTACCCCAGAGGCAGAAGGATCAACTGAGCCCAGGAATTCTTTTTTTTACTCTTTATTTTGAAACTAGGTCTCACTAAGTTGCAGAGGGACTAAGTAACTGAGGCTGGCCGCGAAACTGCGATTGTCCTGTCTCAGCCTCCCAAGTACTGGGATTACAAGCGTGTGCCACTATGCCCGGCTTTTTTTTTTTTTTTTCTTTTCTGTGATACTGGGGATTGAACCCAGGGACATTCTACCTCTGAGCTGCACACCCAGCCCTATTTCTTTGTTATTTTGAAACAAGGTCTCACTAAGTTGCGGAGGGCCTCACTAAGTAACTGAGGCTGGCCACGAACCCACGATCCTCCGGTTCTAGCCTCCCAAGCCCTGGGATGACAAGCGTGTGCCACCACGCCTGGCCTAGAGCCCAGGAATTCGAAGCCGGCCTGGACAACATGGCGGGACCCGTTTCAAAAATAAGTTGAGGGTAGGCGGGGGAATGGGGGGGGACTTGTATCCAAGAACCCAGTTCCTAACACCTAGTAGGTAAGGGACGCCCTGGGCTGGCCTGCCACCTCGCTAACTTCACCCCGCCCTCCAGGACCCGACGGGAACGCGGGTCTAGCCCCTCCGGGGACAACGGACGTCACGACAGGGCAGCCCGCGCCGCCGCCTTCCCCAAACAGGAGCGCGGTCGCCAGCCTGGCGCTGTCCCCGCGGGAAGCTGTGAGGACTCCTCCTCAAGCCCCGGGCGAGGCCCTAGGGGGAGCCGGGCCCCTCACTGACCCGGCAGGCCTCCTCAGCGCCGCCCGCCTCGCCCATGGCCGCGGCTTCGGCTCCGGCCCGGGCTCCGGCTCCGTGCGCCTGCGCGGCGACCTCTGACCCCGCGCCCCCGCACGCCGGAAAGCGCGGGAACGCGGCCACGCCGGTCCCGGTCCGAGGCTCGGGATGGAGAAGCACGAGGCTCAGAGCTCCTGCGATGCGCGCAGCATCCTCTGCCTCCGGGTTGGAGTCGCGCTTCGACTCTTCCAGTTTAGCCCTGGATTTAACTGGTAAACTGCGAAGTTGGCAGAAAGCGAGACCCAGGAGTAAATATCAAAGAAAATAAGTCGAATTGCTCTGTTGCTGTTTGGCGAGGGATGCTACACTCGGAGCTGTGTCCAAACCGCCACCCTCTGCGGAAATTTTCCTCGCTGGGCCTCAGGGGCTTTTTTTTTATATTTAAAAGGTCAACTTTTGTGTCCCCGTGACAGTTGTTCCAGGCAGGTGACTGAGTGGAGGAAGATAACCACCCTAAATTTGGGGGAGTTACGTAATCCAGAAACCTCTCATCCTGCCCGCCGAATCGGTCTTAGAGGACCCCAAAATTAACACATCTGTTACAGACTTCTCTACCCGTTCCTCTTAGTACGTGCAAGGACAGGCCTGCTCCTACCCCTCAACATTCCGAACGGGCCCGGGAAGCTGGAGGGTCTAAACACCCACACCCACACCCACCCTACACTGGACACCTCTGCGCTTCATACCCCTGCACCCGTTCCAGGATGCAGGGGCGACAGGGCAGTTCCCTTAGCACTCTGCACCTCTCCCACGATGCTGGAAGGGGTGGCGGGGCAGTTCCCTTAGAACTCCACCCCGGTGCGTCCCAGAGCTCTGGGGGCGGGGATGGGGGGACACTCCTGCGCCTGTCCCAGGACGCTGGGGCAAGGGGACAGGGAGGTTCCCCCAGCGCTCCACCTCGGGACCCTGGGCACTAGCCAGGAGTGCGCTGTCCCTGCTGGAGCACTACACTCGGTGGCCGGGAGGGGCTGCCCTTCCACCTGCTCAGCAAGGTGGAGACAGGATTCCTTCCCAATCTAGCTCCGCAGAAACTCGGTGCAGGGGGACCGGAGAGCTGGGGCCCGACGGGGCTCTGCAAAGAGTGCTTAACGATTCTAGACCATTCTAGGCCAGCCGCCTGTCTCTTCTGGCCAAGCCCCGACGCTGGCTAACCTCGTCGCCAACAGCCCTGAACTGTGGCGACCCAAAGACAGCCGCGTTAAGACCGCCACCTGCGCCGCCACGGCCGCGGGCTCCCGGAACGCGCGGGGGGCGGTGCTCTGTGACGTCATCAGCCGCGCGCCGCCCTCGTCTCTGCGCAGGCGCGGCCAGGCGGCGGCGGCGGCGGCGGCACCGAGAGGCGGGCGAGCGGCCGGGGATGCTCCGGCGGGCGCGATGGCCCCCGCCATGCAGCCGGCCGAGATCCAGTTCGCCCAGCGGCTGGCGTCCAGCGAGAAGGGCGTCCGCGACCGCGCGGTGAGGAAGCTGCGCCAGTACCTCAGCGTGAAGACGCAGCGGGAGACAGGTGGGCGCCCGCGGGGTCAGCCGCACCACATGGCGGCCGGGCCGGGGGTCGCGGTCCCTGCCGGCACGCGGCCCGCGGTGACGCCTGGGGTGCTCGAGGGAGCCGCCTGCGTGTCGCGCCGAGGGCCGTTCACGGTTGAAACGGGGCCGGGGGTCCAGCCTTGCTGAAAGTGTGTGGCCAGTGAAGCTGAGAAGTGACCCAGGTCCGTCCGGTTCCGGAGCCCGCGCCTGCCATCGCTGGGCTCGCCCGGTTTGTGGTCCTCGTCGTTGATGCCCGCTTTCCTCTGACCACGCCGTTAGGTGCTGGGGTGCAGGAGAGACGACAGGATCCCTGCCCTCGAGGAACTTTAGCAGTGCCGCGAGGGGGAAGTGGCGAGTAACTAGAGCGTGTGTGAGCGCGGTGCAGGTGATGAAGACCAGGTAATGGGAAAAGTGCAGGAGGAGGGAGTTCCTCTACAGAGGCTGTTCCCGGAAGACCTCGGGTGATGTTCAACCGAGATGAACCAGACGGGAGAGGAAGCCGGCCATGCAGACGCAGGAAAGAGCTGAGCATGCCCTAGGAGTGGTGGGAAGACCAGTAAGTTGGAGAGGAGGGTGTTTTGAGATGAAGTTGGAAGTCATCTCAGGGCTTTGTAGTTGAGCTTTTAAGTGCAGCAGAGTGCCATTGAACGATTTTATTTACGTGATCGAAAACAGTTTTGGTAAACTGAGTGAGCATATGTTGCACCAAAGTGACTAAACTTTTTAAATCAGTTACAGCTAATAGTAATACGTTTGGAATCTGCTTAATCAATGTCATTTCTCCCCTATTACTGACATTCCTCGTTTTCTGTTGAAATCACAAAAGATCACCCTCTCTCCCTACCCCCCCAAAAAAGATAAAAGCCGGGCATGGTGGCGCACACTTGTAATCCCAGTACTTAGGAGGCTGAGACAGGAGGATCACAGGTTCACAGGCAGCCTCCACTACTTAGTGAGGCCCTCTGCAAGTTAATGAGACCCTGTTTCAAAATAAAGAATAAAAAAGAGGGCTGAGAGTGTAGCTTGAAGGTAGAATGCCCCTGGGTTCAACCCCCAGTACCGCAAAAAGAAAAAAGAAATGCACTTTTTTGGGAAGTCTGATCGAGGAATGGAGACCAAATTTCTGACTTAAGTTCTGTGCAGACTATCACCTTGAGAATCAGTTTACTCTCCCAGATTTCCCATGTATGTGTGCTGATGGTTCCTAAACCTAAACTGCTAGCCCAGACCTTTACCACCTTGAGCTCTGATGTGACCTGTTAGCTTGGGTGTCCACATGGATGTCCTACCAGCACCCTATACTCAGTGTCCAGAGTGCCCCAAACAGGACTTCCCCCAAAATACCTGTTCTCACACTGCAGCTCCTTTGCCACCTCTGCTCCTTTATTTTGGTTGCTAGTTCCTACGACCCAATGAGACTCTGGCCTAACACATGGCATTGCCCTGGGCTCCTTCCTCTTATTTATCCTCTACCTCCACCGACATCCCTTGTCCTTCTGTCCTGCCTTTTCCACCTCCTCATTTACTGTGCCCTAACTGTAGACCTTTTTATCTCACCTAGACGTTTCACCTGCTTGTTCCTTAACATCTCTTTGACTGTATCCCCCTAAATTTGTCCTCCACAGCCGGACGTGGTGGTGCACACTTGTAATCCCAGTACTTGGGAGGCTGAGACCAGAGAATTCGGGTTTGAGGCCAGCCTCAGCTACTTAGTGAGACCCTGTTTCAAAATAAAGAATAAAAATAGGACTGGGGGTGTAGCTTAGAGGTAGAATGCCCCTGAATTCAATCCCCAGTACCACCAAAAAAAAAAAAAAAAAAAATGTCCTCCACAAACCAGCCCAGGGTCATCTTCCTTAAAAAAAAAAAATTGTACCACCACCTTCCTTGAAATCCGGGTCTGCAGGTTACAGCGTTCCCATCTGTTCCTCCTGCCTAAGGCCAGAGTGCTCCTTGCTCCATCAACAACTGTTTATGGTACCACACCATTTCTCAACTCCCCGCTGTTGTGCTTCCTGCTCGCTCTGCAAAGAATTCCACCCCTTCTTCATTCCCACTATTCAGTTCAGTTTCATTTCCTCCAGAAGCCTTCCCTATCATCTCACCTTCACTCCTGTAGGCTTCTAAAACACCAGTGTCTCTGTTGTAGCACTTAGCTATATTGCTTCTTAATTATCTGTTGATGTGTCATTTTTGCTCCAAACACCGTAAGCTTTCATCTCTTCTTAGCTGGCAGCGGGGGGATGGAGGGGGATATCCAGCTTTATGAGGCCCTGGCTGTGACGAGAGCAAAGGCAGGTGCAGCACATCTAAACCTGAGATAGACAGCCTGTTGCTCAAAGTCCTTGATGAGCAGGTCCTGGACTTCAGAAGCAAGGTATCCTGAGGCCAGTCGGTTTACACCAGTGCCCTGGGGTCCTGCTTGGTTTACTTACTCGTTTATTCATTGTGGTGCTGAGGATTGAACCCAGGGGCATTCTACCTCTGAGCTAATTTGTAAACAGGCTCTCACTGAGTTGCTAAGGCTGGTCTCAAACCTGGGATCCTCCTGTCTCAGCCTCCTAAGTACTGGGATTACAGATATGTGCCACCACACCCAGCAGCCCTGCCTGATTAGCATCTACTGTACCAAGATTTCCTGGTTTTGTTCCCTTGCTCTCCACCACGTCCACATTTTGTGGAGCTTAGTGGACCTTAAAAAATAACAAGTCAGGAATGGTGGCACACATCTGTAATCCTATTACTTGGGAGGCCAAGATAGGAGGATTACAAGTTTGAGAACAGCCTCCGCAAGTTAGTGAGGCCCTGTTTCAAAATAAAATAGAGCTGGGAGGTGTAGCTTAGAGGCAGAGTTCCCCTGAATTCGATCCCCAGTACCACACAAAAAAAATTAATAATAATAATAATGGAGTGGATGTCTTAGCAAAGGTGGGATAAGAAAAAACAAAGTCTCTGCCAAGCTATGCCTCATCAAAATAAAAACACAAGTTTGGAAATAACTTCGCCTAACATCCTTTGGCCCTCATCAACAGGCTCAATTATTTTTTTTCTTTTTGTTTTGTATTTTGTCAGTAAATCTGAGATTTTACTCTTATCAAAACATGTATCTAGCCGGGCGTGGTGGCATGCGCTTGTAATCCCAGCATTCGGGAGGCTGAGACCGAAGGATCCGGGTTCGCTGCCAGCCTCAGCTACCTAGTGAGGCACTCCACAACTTAGTGAGACTCGGTTTCAAAATAAAGAATAAAAAATAGGGCTGGGGGTATAGATCGGAGGTAAAATGCCCCTGAGTTCAATCCCCAGTACCACACACACACAAAAAAAAACATGTATCTGACAGGATACGTAAGTAGATACCTTTGTGGTCTTAAAAACATATGGTAAATCTTTGTACTGCATAAGAATGGGATATTGCTTTAGTGTTTTAACTTTTCGAATTGAGTCCCCACCTACATGAAATGATCACTATCCATGAGTTGTTTTTTTTAAATGACAGCTCATTTGTCCCAATTTAGTCATTTACTCGTACTCAGCACACATTTAGAAGGGCCAACTGTGTGCGATTCTTATGAGCACTATTCTTGGCACTCAGAATATAGCAATGAACCAGACAATGCATGCCTGGCTCATTAATTCTGCAACTCTAAAAATTTAACCTCTAGTAGAACTGGGATGCGTGTTAAAATCAACCTTGGGACAGTTTTATTCCTGTCATTGCTTTCTTTCACATGACATGTGAAATAACAGTGCATCTATGTTTTGTGGTGTCTTCAGTATAAGGTGATGGGAGACATAAGTGTTTTCTTGTTGATGAAATTAGGATTCTCTTGACCCAGAGTTAGCAGGTGGGAGTTGCGTTTTGACTGTTGGTGTATGACATGGCCCCATCTAAAATGGTTCCTATGCTGTGCTCGTTTCAGGGGGAGAGTAGCTGTTCAGTGTGTGTGTGTGTATAACTAGAGATTGAACCCAGGGGCATTCTACCTCCGAGCTTACACCCCCAGCCCTGTTTTTTATTGAAACAGGGTCTCGCTAAGTTGCAGAGGGCCTCACTAAGTAGCTCAGGCTGGCTGAGAACCTCCTATCCTCCTGTCTCAGCCTCCCAAGTACTGGGATTACAAGCCCGCGCCATCATGCCTGGCTGATTTTTTTATTTTGAAATAGGGTCTCAGTAAGTTGCTGAGGCTAACACTGAACTTGCCATCCTCCTGTCCCAGCCTCTCAAGCACTGGGATTGAAGGTGTGCACCCCCACGCCCGGCTCTGTTCCGTTTTCTCATTTCAAAACTTGCTAGTACTTCCTGTGTCTACAGGTCTCACTTTCATCTACACTTTACTCTTTTTAAGAGTTAACCCTGAGCCGGGTGTGGTGGCGCACGCTTGTAATCCCAGCATTCGGGAGGCTGAGACCGGAGGATCTAGGTTCGCGGCCAGCCTCAGCTACCTAGTGAGGCACTCCGCAACTTAGTGAGACTCCGTTTCAAAATAAAGAATTAAAAATAGGGCTGGGGGTGTAGCTCGGAGGTAGAATGCCCCTGAGTTCAATCCCCAGTACCACAAAAAAAAAAAAAAAAAAATAGGGCTGGGGGTGTAGCTCGGAGGTAGAATGCCCCTGAGTTCAATTCCCAGTACCAAAAAAAAAAAAAGAGTTAACCCTAAATTGTTGTCAGAAACACAGTTGTATTAAATTTAGCAAATTTATCACAAGATTAAATGATAGATTAAAAGAAATCGTGGAACAAAGCTGTTTCAGATACATACTTCACCTTTCAGAGTTTTGAAAGAAATTGAGTATTGAACATTTCTCTCAAAATGCTTCAAAAATTGGTGCCTTGTTTCACCAACTAAATTCCTAGGTGAAACAGGTGATTTTTTTTTTCTTTATACATGCATGAAAATACATGTTTTAAAGTGGGGGGAGGGGACTGTAGAGACTGTGGATGGGGAAAGTGAGACAGCAACGTTTACCAGTAGAATGAGTTTCACTCCAGCAGAGCGCCTCGTGCAGGGCACAGTGGCGCACGCCTGTAACTTCAGTACTTGGTAGGCTGAGGCAGGATCAACTTCGCAAGGCCCTCCACAACTTAGTGAGACCCTGTTTCGGAATAAAATGGGGTAGGGGTGTAGCTCAAAGGTAGAATACCCCTGGGTTCCATCCCCAGTACCATAAAAAAGAAAAAAAAAAAACTCTCCCTCAACAAAGTGCTTTTGATTTTGACTCTAACTGAATACTTTATATACATTATAAGTGAGGAAACTGATCCCAAAAGTTGTCGACAGCTTCTTATACTGTACACTTAGAAGTAGCAAGCTGGGCCTAACCAGCAGCTTCTTTCCACTATACTTTGTGACCTTCCTTCAGTAGAGATGAAAAATACCTGCTTTCACATCCAGCTCCCTTTACTGCCTGCGATCGAGGATCTGCTGTCACCTTCACTCTGTCACAGTCTTCAGTTTCCATGCCAGCAGCCTCTGTAGCGCATTCTGGTGCGCCTTTGCCTGGGCTCGGTGGTTGTCCAGCAATAGTGCATAGCACATTACCCTTGCTGTTGGCCTGGCACACTGGTGTACCTGGAGAACCGCCTGGAAGTAACTATACATGGTGATGTTTTTAAGTGAGCAAGGCCAGAAGATAGAACAGTGTCGTACACACATCCTAATGCACATTGCAGAGGAAAGATCTGGAAGGAAACACATCAGGCAGGGAACAGTGTCCCCTCTAGTGGAGAGTGGGATTTGGGAGGTAGTGAACAATGCACACTTTTGACTGTGTAACTTTGAATGGAGTATATGAATTTTTTGCAGTAAAGTGTGTTTTCATTAGGACAGCAGTTACCACATGACAACATCCAGGCCACAGTAGTTTTAACAGGGAAATGAAGCACAGCTTCGTGCAGAGTCAGCCAGTGGTGCCAGAACCTCTGTTTCTCCATTGAAAGTCTGCTCCCAGCTGGGCATGGTTGCACACACCTGTAATCTCAGCTCTTGAGAGGCAGAGATAGGAGGATCACAGGTTCGAGACAGCCTTGGCAATTTAGTGAGACTCTCAGCAGCCTAAGGAGACGCTGTTTTAAAACAAAGAATAAAAAGGGTTGGGTGTGTGGTCTGCTCCCATTCTCAAGACATGCCATTCACGTGTGAAGGTGGATGGGCAGGCATGGAAGAGAAAGACAGATTCTCCTAGAGCCTGCACCCACCGAGGATCCGTCTTGAACAGTCCTGTGGCCAAGGCAGTGCTGTTTGAGCTCGATTGCTACCGCCTCCCTCAGTAGAGAGTGAGCCCACCCAGACTGCCGCCTCCCTCAGGCCTTTGCCTGAGAGCGGGTCGCCTAGGGGGAAATGAGGGCAGCTGCTCAGCAGCAAAACCAGAACTGCCCAATCCCTGACCTCGGCGACCCAGCTGCTTTAATCCTCTTTTGCCTGTAAGGTTATTATTAGCATTTGTCGCCCTCCAGTCATTATGAAGAGTTTTTTGTTTTGTTTTGTTTTTTCTTTTTCTTTTTTTTTTTTTTTCTTTTT
>PVLC010012531.1:0-12782 GCA_004027655.1 Graphiurus murinus
GGGGATTGAACTCAGGGGCATTCTACCTCCGAGCTATACCCCCAGCCCCATTTTTTTTTTTTTATTCTTTATTTTGAAACCGAGTCTCACTAAGTTGCGGAGTGCCTCACTAGGTAGCTGAGGCTGGCCGCGAACCCGGATCCTCCGGTCTCAGCCTCCCGAATGCTGGGATTACAAGCGTGCGCCACCACGCCCGGCTAATTTTAACCATTTTAAAGTGTACACTTCAGTGGCATTTAGTACCGCATATTACACCACCTCTATCTTGTTCCAAAGCCCTTCATCATCCCCAAGTAAAGCCCTGGACCCCTCTTCACCCCTCCTCACAACCATTAATCTACTGTTCTGTTTCTTTGGATTTGCTTATTTTTGATATTTCATATAAATGGATTCATACAATATGTGGTCTTTTGCATCTGGTCTCTCAGTGTATGTTCAAGGTTCCTCCGTGGTATAACACATGACCCCCCTTTTTTGGGGGGGAGCAGTACTAGAGGTTGAGCCCAGGGGCATCCCACCTCTGAGCTACATCCCTAGATCCTTTTATGAAGTCTCACTAAGTTGCTGAAATTCTTGTTGAGTTGCTGAGGCTGGCCTCAAAACTGCGATCCTCCTATCTCAGCCTCCCAAGTACAGGTATGCTCTGCTATGACCAACTTGCCCCTTCTTAACACTAAATAATATTCTACTGTGTGGATATAACACATCTATCTTAGTTTGCTTAGCCATTCACCAGCCAATGGACATTGGTTTGTTTCCACTTTATGGCTATTATGAATAGTGCTTCCATGAACATTTGTGTACACGTTTTTGTGTGGATATGTTTTCAATCCTCTTGGATGAGTACCTGGGAGTAGAATTGGGTCATATGGTAACTGTATGTTTGAGTTTTTGAGGAACTGCCAGATCATTTTCTATCATCAGTGGTGTGTGTGTGTGTGTGTGTGTGTGTGTGTGTGTGTGTGCACATGTGTGTGTCTCATCCACAAACTGTGAATCTTAAGTTTCAACATGCATTTCAGGTGTATTATACATGGGCAAAATTGGAAGCAATATCATATATCCTTCTCAAAGTGTGTGTGTGTGTGTGTGTGTGTGTGTGTGTGTGTGTGTGTGTGTGTGTGTTTTACTGGGGATTCTACCTCCCCAAGTTACACCTCCAACCCTATTTCATTTTTATTTTGAAACAGGGTCTCACTACTTACTGAGGCTGTCCTTGAACTTGCAACCCTCCTATCTCAGCCTCCCAAGTACTGGGGTTACAGGCATGGGCCACCACACCTGGGTCCCATCACTGATTCTTAAACATAGCAGCACACTGGAATCACCTGGGCAGCATCTTAAAGTGCTCTCTGCTGGATCCCACCCTTAATGGCTCTGATGTAATCTGTCTGCTCTGTGGCCTGGGCAGGGGGACTTCCAGAATTCCCCAGGAGACTCTCTCTTGCCTGACTTGAGAGCTTCCGGTATAGACATGGGGGCCTCAGAGGTGATAACATCAATCAATAACTCCTGAACTTGACCTCCGAAGTCAATCTTTTCAGGTCTGTTTGATTGCATTTTCTGGGGCACTTATTAATAATACACATTGCTAGGCCCTTCCTCTGGAGATGGCCTGCTTAGTGGGTCTCATCCACAAACTGTGAATCTCAAGTTTCAACATGCATTTCAGGTATATTCTATCTAGGCAAAATTGGAAGCAATAGCATATATCCTCAAAGTGTGGGCCCAGACCAGCATGATCAATATCACCTTGGACTTGTAAAAAATGCAAATTCTAACTACAGCTAAACCATAATGTACATTTTAATAATCTTGCCGTTCCCGTAAGCACACCATCTTAGAAGCACAGTGTCAGACTGCCAGTCTTAAGCAGTATTTCCCTAGACAAGGTTCTCAGACTTGGGCACACATTAGATCATCTGAAAGGTGCATTAAAACACAGGTTGCTCCCAGAGCTTCTGAGTTAGTAGGTCTGAGCTACGGCCTGAGAATTCACATTTGTAATAAGTCCCCAGGTGGTGCTGACACACTAGGTCTGAGGACCACACTTTGAGAATTACTGATCCCAAGTCTAGACTACAGTTTCTCAAACTCAGCACTATTGGCATTTTGAGTCAGATCAGATCATTCTGTCTTGGTGGGGGGCAGGGAGGCTGTCCTACATACTATAGAATGTTGAGGGTCTTCCCTGGCCTCTACCCACTAAATGCCAATAGCACCCCCAAAATTGTGTCAATCAAAAATGTCTCTACACATTGTCAAATATTCCCTGGTGTGACAAAAATAGCCCCCACCCAAGAACCACTGGTCTAGACCATTCTTGAAGGGGAAGATCCTGTCACTCATCCCACTTAGGGGGAGAGTAGAGTCGGCCATTGGCTTGGGCAGCCTCGCCTCCTACTCTCTCAGATCATGGGGCATCTACAAAGGAGTTTGAGATCCTCTGGGGAAGTCTTTGGGACTCAGATTTCCTCCTCTCAGGGAGTTCCCTGGCGATGATGGGGTAGAAGAAAGTATCTGAGACCAGCTATGTAGTTTTGAGCAGGTAGCCCAGCCCCTGTCACCTCCCCATCACCCACAACTCCTGAGAGGTATGCTCTGACTAGTCATTAAAACCAGATTTTTTAGCCAGGTGTGGTGGCGCACACTTGTAATCCCAGTACTTGGGAGACTGAGACAAGAGGATCACAGGTTAGAGACCAGCCTCAGCAATTTAGCAAGACTCTCAGCAACCTAGCAAGACCCTGTTTCACATAAAAAATAAAAAGGGTTGGGGGTGTAGCTTAGAGTAGAATGCCCCTGGGTTCGATGTCCAGTACCCTCCCCCAAAAAAGCAAAAAACAGATTTGTCAAGAAAGTTTTAAAGAGACAAAGGCAAATGAGAATGACTGGGTCACTTGGTGATTTGAAAACTACTTGAGAAATCTATGTAATTGATAAGTTTTAATTAGTCATAATGGCTATACTTTATGTTCTGCGCTGACGGCCAGAGGTACTGGGGGCAAGAACAGCATTTTATGGAGAAGCTCCTTGGCTTCCCAATCTTTGAGCTGATGAGCATTTTGGATTGTTGGGGAAGAGTGCCCTCTGCTGGCGCTTCCTGATTACTGCAGTTGGCAGTGTGTGCTGTTCAGGTCTGATCAGACCTAGAAAATGTGTTTACAAAGTCCATCTTTACCTTCCAATTTTAAGGCTAATTAAGATGATGACATGTTTCCTGAAGGATCATAAGCCTGCTTCCAGGAGCTGAGAGCCTCGGCCTAGAGCTCTGGTTCCAGGTAGGGCTCACTCCCCAGGTTGGCATTTGCTTTCCTCTGAATCCAGAGGCCCTCGGGGTCTCCACGCTCTCCCTGCTCCAGAGCAGGCTTCTGGATTCCTCTTCCAGGCAGCACATCCCTCGCATGGGGCCTCACGCCTCTCGCTCTGGAGGTCTCGTTTTTCCACCTGTAAAACGGTGGTTCCAGATTGTACTTGGAGGTGTTGTAGGGACCCGAGGTGCCTCACCGCCCGCTCTGGAGGGACACACAGCCAAAGGAGATGTGAGGGGGAGGCCCCGGACAGTGACCAGCCACACAGTCCACTCCACTTCAGGCCGCATAATGTTTGTACATAACTCATGGGGTACTACAACGTCGTCTTAATAGCTGGGCCTTGAGCATGGCTCGGCCCACTGGAATTCTGCAAGGCAGGCAATTCCAAAAGAAGGAACGCGTGGCATTTCCCACTTTGCATTATTATATTCTGGACATTTGGGGTGCTTTTGGTTTTGCTTTCACATTAATTATAAAGAAAAAAATTCCTAGAGACCCAGGATGGCTAAACAGATTGTGATTCATCAATAGTAGCTGAAAAGAACAATGCCTCAGCTCGTCTCAGAGATATTCCTTAACCCTCTACAAACATCAGGAATTGAACCTTGCAAGCCTAGATACAAATCAAAGGAACTTAGGTCTACTATTTTTTATCTGTGAGTAAAGAAAGCTTTAAGACAGATAGTTTCTCTCTCTCTGAAACACCTCCTCCTTGGTTCACCACTTATTAACTACTTTCTAGCTACCAGACAGGAGCTGAGCAAATAGTGAAGATTTAATTTAATGAATAGTTTCCTCTCCATTGTTAACCTTTAACACTGTTTTTATACTAAAAGAATTTTTATATACACATTGTATCCTGTAACCTTTGCTGTTTTCTTAATCCCACCAAATACTATGGGAAATAGCTTTTCTAATTAAAGATGTACCCACTCAACTTTAGGAAAAACAAGTCTGTAAAAATTCCTGTTCTGTATACTTTGTTGTAAGAGATACTATAAGAAACAGTGATGACATGAATTAAACAGATAGTTCCAACACTGCATTGGATGTGAGCCTATTCTTGCAACCTCGGACTTGATCCCCACCTAAGGAGGGACCCCCGACCCTGTTGCCTCCAGGGCTGGCTCCTGACAGGGTACAGTAGGGGTAATTTGTTACATGTACACAATGTATCATGATCAAATCAGGGTAATTAGCATTTCCATTTCCTCACACAGTAATCATTTCTACATGTGGGGGACCTTTGTGCCCTTCTAGTTGTTTTGAAATGCATCAAGATTTTTGTAGATTCTAGTTACCCTACTAAGCTATAGAACACCAGAACTGAGGTGTATAGGTGCCCTTCTCTGACCTCCTTCCCTCCTCTCTGCTATCTGATTTTCTATTCAGACACTCTTCAACTTAACGCTGGGGCTATGTCCTGATCTACCAGTTGGAAGGTGAAAATTCTGTAAGTTCACGACACATTTAATTCACCTAACCTAGGGAATATCACAGCCTCACCTGGCCTTCCTTAAACGTGCTCAGAACACTGACATTAGCCTACAATTGGTTAAAAAAAAAAAATGAAGAAAAAAAAAATAATCTAACACAAAACCTAAGCTGGGTGTGGTGGCACACGCTTGTAATCCCAGCACATGGAAGGCTGAGGCAGGAGGATCGCAGGTTCAAAGCCAGCTTTGGCAACTTGGCAAGGCTCTCAGCAACCTAACAAGACCCTGTTTCCAAATGAGAAGTAAAATTGGGCTAAGGGTGTAGCTTGGAGGTAGAATGACTCTGGGTTCAATCCCCAGGACCTCAAAAAATAAATAAAAACCAAGGCCTATTTTATTATAAAGTTGAATATGGCATGTAATTTATTGAAAACTTTTCTGAACGTGAAAAACAGAATGATGTATAGGAACACTTTCACACCATCATAAAGTCAAGATATCATTAAGTGAGACATCAAAACTTGAGGACCACTGATACTAAGTTTTAATATTTTGTTTTATGTTCTGCTAGTAAAAATCAGGAAAAAAGGCTTTCCTTTTGAAAATAGTATAGTAAATGATCAATAAATGTCTTCCAGTGCTTTCTCTGAGTCCTGCACTTTGGATGTACTTGTATTAAGTCACTCTGTCCTGCACCCCCATTTCTTGCTTTCCAAGCAGGCCTGAAGAAAATGCAAGGGCTGAGGGTTTCCTAGTTTTACACCCTGAACCCATCCAGATGCTCAGTTTGTGTAAAGGCAATGGCTCCCTCCAAATTCTATTTCTAACAAAAAGCTCAGCAACTTGGCGTTAGCTCCAGGGGTATTCTGCCTCCTCTATGAAAAAAATCACACTTGGCCCAGTTTAAATACAACCTCACCGGAGTTGTCAGCAAGGCTTGGTGTGACTGGGACCTCTCTGGGGAAGCTAGCCCGCTCCATTGTAAAAACGTCTTCTGCTGGACATGGTGGCACACACCTGTATGCCTAGTACTTGGGAGGCTAAGACAGAAGGATTGCAGATTCGAGGCCAGCCTGGGCAACTTAATGAGCCCGTTTCAATATTAACATATAAAAGAGAGCTAGGGTATAGCTCAGGTAGAATACCCCTGAGTTCAATCATCTGTACTGTGAAAAAAAAAAAAAATTCCAAAGTTTCACATTTAGAATTTAAGCCTGACATAATAGTTGAACTGAACATGAGGTACCATGAAGTTTGGTTTAAATCCCTATAAAGAGCAGGGCACAGTGGTACATACCTGTAATCCCAGTACTTAGGAGGCTGAGACAGGAGGATCACACGACTAAAGCCAGCCTCAACAATTTAGTGAGATTTTGTTTAAAAATAAAAAATAAAATGGGGCTGCTCAATCCCCAGTGTGCGCGCGCACACACACACACACACACACACACACACACACACACAAAATTAGATAAGCAAGCGGGTGCACACCAGTACTTGGGAGGCTGAGACAGGAGGACTGCAGGTTTGAAGCCAGCTTTGAATGATCTGAGGCTCTCATCAACTTAGTGAGACCCTGATTCCAAATTAAAAATAAAATAGATCTGGGGGTGCAGCTCAGAGGTAGAACACTCCTGGGTTCAATCCCCAGCACCACACACACACAAACACACAAAAAAAATTCTGATAAGCAGACATATACTGATTGATAGGAGTCCATAACCAACTATGAAGGATTCTTTGCCAAAATATTGAGCCTAAATCTGATTAAGCCTCTCTAGATCTACCAATTTATAGGAAATACGAGACTGAGGAATACATTAAAAAATGCCATGGGGGCCAGGCATGGTGGAGCACAACTATAATCCCAGTACTTAGGAGGCTGAGATAGGAGAATTGCAGGTTCAAGACCAGCCTCAGCAATGTAGTGAGACCCTGTTTCAAAACAAAAAATAAGTGCCGGGAGTGGTGGTACAGGTTTGTAATCCCAGTACTTGGGAGGCTGAAACAGGAGGATCGCAGGTTCACAACTAGCCTCAGCTACTTAGTGAGGCCCTGTTTCAAAATAAAGAATAAAAAATAGGGCTGGGGGTATAGCTCAGAGGTAGAATGCCCCAGGGTTCAATCCCCAGTACCTCAAAAACAAACAAAAAAATAAAAATTAAATTAAAAGGGGAGGGGGGGTGTAGATCAGAGATAGAATGCCCCTAAGTTCAATCTCCAATAACAAAAACAAAAACAAACAAACAAGCAAGCAAATAAAGAAAATCTTGGGGATGAACTTTCCAAAATCAAGTTCGTGGAAAACTAGAAAAGTAATCTGTTTCTGACAAATGCATTGCTAGGAAAGGAAAGAGGTGGAGCATAAAACCTATAGTTTAAAAGCTACAGCTACTATGTCTGGGCTTTCTCTGGCTCATGATTTGGATGAATAGACCATAAAAATCTTATGGAACAATTAGGTGAATTTACATACTGCTACTGGGGAGTAAAATTGGCCAAATTATATATGTCCTTGTACAAATATGTAAAAATAAATCCCGCTATTACCTGCAATCATAATATTTAAAAAAATTGAAAAAGAAAATATATGATCAGTTAACATCATGTTATTTCATAATACTTCTATAAGGACCAGTTTTATTAGCATGGCAATTAGAACTGAACTATTTGGGGAAATAAATGAATACTGAGTATGATATGGCATGGTATCAGGGAACTATTGCCAATTTTAAGGGTGTTTGTGGTATTGTAGTTATTTTTAAGGTATTTATCTTTTGGAGATACATACTGAAATATTTACAGATGAAATTACATAATATGAGGCATTTGCTCAAAATCATCTAGGTATAGAGGAAATATAGAGTGAAAACAAGACTGACCACTTCTGGGAAGATGGCAACTGAGGGAAGTTACACATCTCAGTCCTGCTGACATGGTGGCAGATGCTTGTAATCCCAGTACTTGGGAGGCTGAGATTGGAGGATCCGGGTTCACAGCTAGCCACAGCTAAATTAGTGAGGCTCTCTGCAACTTAGTGAGACCCTGTTTCAAAATAAAGAATAAAAAATAGGGCTGGAGGTGCAGCTCGGAGGTAGAATGCCACTGGGTTCAGCTCCCAGTACCGCCAAAAAAAAAAAAAAAAAATCGAATTGCCATGAAGACAGAGTCTTAAGAGAAAAAAGCAGCAAAAATGTGAACATAGCATCGAAAAATTGAAACAAAGCCAGACGACAGAAGAGAGGACAGCAAAATACCTGGCGCGCCTCCCCTGGAGAACAGCTGCGTCCAAGAGGACCCAGGCAGTGCCATCTTGCCTAACCACGCTGGGACTGTCGGCACTGTGGCCTCCAGAGACCCCCAGCAAAGAAGCCAACAACTTCTGCAGAAAAGCAGCAAAAAACTAAACAACAACTAAAATTGAAAAGCAAAAGAATCAGAACCAAAAAAAAAAAAAAAAAAAAAAAAAGAGCAGAGGACTGTATAAGCTCTCCACGTCTCCCACCTGGGGAACGGAGCGTGGTGGCGTCGGTGCCATCTTAGCCAGACAGCACCAGAGCTGGTGGCAGCTGACACCACAGCTTCCAGAGACCTCCAGGAAGAAACTGAATTGTCGTGAGGCTGGTGACTACAGACTATCAGTGAAAGCAGTTTGAATTTCGCTCCTTAATCAACAGGGACCCGACTGAATCCAGACACTGGGGCTGCGTTGAACCCATGGCTTCCAGCAGCGATTCTGGAACAGCGAGCCGCACCCATCAGAACTGTAAACAGCCATTCCAGCGGGAAACAGCCATGCCCAGATACAGGGACTTGCGTGGCAAGGAACTAAACTTCTGGGGGCCTGAGACTCTGCAAATCACCCCTGCAGAGGTGGGGGTGACAACTACTGTCAGACATAGCAGAAACGTGATTTAGTAGACAGCTCCTAGAGGCAGGTGGGAGGGAACTGCAGTCAGCAGTTTGAGGAGCCCTTGTAGGGTCCCTAGGGATGGCTGTGGGACATCTTTCCCTGGCGTCTGGGGAAAATAGCTCCGAAAGCAGTAAACTTGCAGGCTTAGAAAGCAGTAAACTTGCTCCTGGCTGTGTTTGGGCACTACAAGCACCGGAGGCCAGCAAGGGCCCCTGGGAGAATGGCACCCCAGGATAGGGGTAATGTCCGTGGGGCTAAGGAATAGAGCCACCACAGTTCCTAGAACTGTGGAATCTCTCCTTGCTAGATCTTGGGCCTAGGACAGAGAGCAGCAACAGCGCTATCTGGACCAGACTGTGACAAGAGGCCAGGGGCCCTGCAGAGTATCACTTGATCCCAGCCCCAAGCTGGGAATTCAATACTTGCTCTGCCAGCAGAGTTTGTACTGGGCATGCTTGTATGCTAGTGACTGAAAGTACCTCACGTGACTGTAATAAGCAGATCTGGAGTGGTGTCCCAGGGGCCATCAAAGCTCAGTGAGCTGGGCCATAAATTTGGAGCATAGCACTGGCTGGCTTTGCTGAGCCTGAGCCCACAGGTCACAGAGACCAGAGGTCAACACTGCAGTATTACAGGCTCACAATCAGCAAAGCAGCAGTGGTCTCTGGGGTGCATTAAGTCCCAACCAGCAGACTATAGGCTCTAAATAGAACATCATAGTCTCGGGCCCTGCAGAGTTTGGGCCAGGAGAACACAGTGGCCTGCAGCCAATCAGAGACTACTGTTTGCTTGCACTAAGAACTCTATCTAGTTAAAGAGGCTCTGGGGGACAAACTCAAAACTTTGATTATTTGAGTCAGATTGGTAGAGGTGAAGATATAGCCCCAGCATAGACCTTTTTATAAAGGGATAACAAATAAACACAGGGCTCACACACAAAGAGCGAGAAGATGCCAAGACAACAGAAACACAAACCTGAGAACTCTGAAAATATGAGAACAAGAAATAGTGAGGAAATAATAAACTACCACAACTCAACAACTATGGAGATCACTAATACTGATATGCAAGAAATGCAAGAAGGAGAATTCCAAATTTTGATATTCAGTATGACGAAAGGCCTCAAAGAAAGTGTTCAGGAAGCCAGGCATGGTGGCGCACACTTGTAATCCCAGTACTTGGGAGGCTGAGACTGGAGGATCTGGGTTCGTGGCCAGCCTCAGCTACTTAGTGAGGACCTCCGCAACTTAGTGAGACCCTGCTTCAAAATAAAGAATAAAAAATAGGACTGGGAGTGTAGCTCGGAGGTAGATGCCCCTGAGTTCAATCCCCAGTACCACAAAAAAAAAAAAAAAAAAAAAAAAAAAAAAAAAAAAAAAAAAAAAAAAAAAAAAAAAAAAAAAAAAAAAAAAAAAAAAAAAAAAAAAAAAAAAAAAACTGAAGGAAGAAATTGAGGCTTTAAGAAAGAACCGGAAAGAGGCAGTCAATAAGCAGAACCTTAAAAAATGCATGGCTACCAAGCCAACAGTAGAGAAAATACTTGAAGAAATAAAATTTATAGCGCTGAGTGCCTACATAAGAAAACAGAAAGTCACCAAGTTAACCACCTAATGACATACCTCAAGACTTAGAAAAATGGGAATACTCAAATCCCAAATCCAGCCAAAGTCAGGAAATAATTTAAATCAGAGCAGAAATAAATGAAATAGAGAATAGAAAAACAATACATAGGATCAACAAATCAAAAAGTTGGTTCTTTGAAAAGATTAACAAGATAGACAAACCCCTAGCAACCTAACCAAAAGAAAGGGAGAATCAACCCAAATTATTAAAATCAGAAATGAAAAAGAAAACATCACCAAAAACAATGGGGAAAGTTAGAGGATTGTCAGAAACTATTTTGAAAATTTGTAGTGCAATAAACTGGAAAACATGGAAGAAATTGACAAATTTCTAAACACAACCTACCTAAATTGAGCCAAGAGGATATAGAAAACCTAAACCGACCAATAGCAAGCAAAGAAATAGAAACAGCAATAAAAATTCTGCCATCAAAGAAAAGCCCAGGTCCAGATGGGTTTCCATTCTACAAAACTTTTTAAGAAGAACTAGTCCTAATACTACAAAAACTTTTAAGAACTAGTCCTAATACTTCACAAGTTATTCCATGAAATTGAAAGAGACAGAATTCTTCCAAACTCCTTTTATGAGGCCAGTATCATATTAATACAACATAATAACAACAAATAAAGATACCTCAAAAAAAGAAAATTACAGACCATTATCACTGATGAACATAGATGTAAAAATTCTAAACAAAATACTTGCCACACACATTCAAAACCACATCACGAAAATTGTACACCATGACCAAGTTGGTTTCATCCCAGGAAAGCAAGACTGGTTCAACATATGCAAATCAATACATGTTATTCACCACATAAATAGAACTAAGAACAAAAATCACATGATCATATCAATAGGTGGTGAAAAATCATTTGACAAAATCCAACACCCATTCTGCTAAAAACATTGCAGAAAATCTGAATGGCAGGAACATATCTCAACACCATTAAGGCAATATATAACAAAGCCACATCATATTGAATGTGGAAAAACTGCAGGAATTCCCTTTAAAATCAGGAACAAGACAAGGATGCCCACTATCACCACTCCTTTTCAATATAGTCCTCAAGACTCTTGCCAGAGCAGTAAGACAAGAGAAGGATATCAAAGGAATTCAAATAGGAAAAGAAGAAATGAAATTATCTTTATTTGCAGCCAGGCATGGTGGTGCACGCTTATAATCCCAGCATTTGGGAGGCTGAGACTAGAGGATCCAGGTTCGCAGCCAGCCTCAGCTGCTTAGTGAGGCCCTCTGCAACTTAGTGAGACCCTGTTTCAAAATAAAGAATTAAAAAGTAGGGCTGGGGCTGTAGCTCAGAGGTAGAATGCCCCCCAGGTTCCATTCCCAGTACTGCCAAAAGAAAAAAAGAAGGAGGAGGAGGAGGAGAAGGAAATAATGTCATTTGCAGGAAAATGGAAGGACCTGGAGAACATTATATTAAGTGAGATTAGCCAGTCACAGAAAGTGAAGGGACATATGTTTTCTTTAATATGAGCAAGCTGGGGAGTAACTGAGATACCAGAGGGACTCCAGATAATAGAGGAGAAACCTCAGTGAAGCCAGGGAAGTGGTCTAAGGGAAAGGGAGAGGGAAGACTGAGGTTTATTATTGGAAATACTAACATCGAATGTGTGTACAAATGTGAAAATCCCAGGATCAGTCTCAGTCCTCTGTATGGGGGGGGCGGTGACGGAGGGGGGCGGGGGGGCACCAAGTGCTGTGCGCATGTATGTCAATGTCAACATGATTTACATTATGATGTGAGACGATAATGCACCAGTAAAAGCATATAAAAAAAACAAGATTGGCCATCAGTTGATAATTACTGAAGCTAGATAACTGATACGATGTGTGTTCATTATACCTTTTTTCATACTTTTGCACATGTTTGAAACTTTCCATAATCAAAAGCTTAAAAGAAAAAAAAAAGCTTAAAAGTTTCAACCAAAAAAAATATATATTAAAATCAGGTATAGGCACACACCTATAAACTTGGAGGCTAAGACAGGAGGATCACAGGTTTAAGGATAGCTTCAGCAACATAGCGAGACTCTCAGAAACCTGGTGAGACCCTATTTAGAAACAACAACAAAAAAAAATTAAAAGGGCTGGGTGGTGTGGAGTGTAGCTCTGAGGTAGGATGCCCCTGGGTTCAATCCCTAGTACCACAAAATAAATAAATGAAATTAGATGAGGCTAAATAAATATAAAAAGCATTGTCTAAAGATAGAGCCTTTATAATGTTGAAAGAGACAATCCAGAATGAATTTATAGTAGTCATGAATCTTTTTGCAATAAATAAAATCCATAAGACAAAACTGCAGACAATAGGAAATTGGCAAAAGCATAATAGCAGTAAGAGATGATAATTCATTTCTTTCAGCATATGACTGATAGAATAGACAAAAAGTAAGTAGGCCTATAAAGACTTTGAATTATGTAATCAGTAAGGCTGAATCCTATTCTGAGCATGGTGAACACTTTCTCTTCAA
>PVLC010012531.1:12882-44149 GCA_004027655.1 Graphiurus murinus
ATCCCAGCATTCGGGAGGCTGAGACCGGAGGATCCGGGTTCGCGGCCAGCCTCAGCTACCTAGTGAGGCACTCCGCAACTTAGTGAGACTCGGTTTCAAAATAAAGAATAAAAAATGGGGCTGGGGGTATAGCTCGGAGGTAGAATGCCCCTGAGTTCAATCCCCAGTACCGCCAAAAAAAAAAAAAAAAAAAAAAGAACCAATGCGACATTTATTAAAAAAAAAAAAAAAATCGATCGTTCTTAAGACCATAAGGAAAACCTACATAAATTCCAAAAATTAGGATAAAATCAGACCCCATTCAGTTTTAATAATACAGTAAAGGAAGAAATTAGGATCCCAAAGAATCTTACACATTGCTGATGGGAATGTAAAATGGTACAGCCACTTTGCAATGTAGTATGGCAATTTTTTGAGTAAGTTAAGCATACATCTACCACACGGGCCAGACATTGCACTCCCAGGCACTTGCTAAAGAGAAAAGAAAACACATGTCCATACCATGACTTACACAGAAATACTTATACCAACTTTATTTATAATAATTTAAAACTGGATATCACCTGCTATGGTTTGTGTATTACTTATTCCCCTGGATTATGCAGGAGTTTAATCCCAGCACTCATATGTTAATGGTATTAAGAGGGTGGAAATTTAATCTGACTATGGTGTTTAGAGTTGGGGCATTTGGAAAGTGATTGAGTTTAGATAAGGTCATTAAGGTGGAACCCCCACAATTAAATCCTGGTGACTTTATAAGAACAGGGACAGAGACCAGACACAAACATGCACACTCTGTCTCTTGCCATGTGATGACGCCGTGTGCTACCCCAGGACTCCGCCAACAAGAAGACCTTCACCGGAATTGAGCTGATACCATCACCATGCCCCTGAGCCTCTAAAACTGTGGGCTTGTCACTACCTGTCCCACAGCGCACCTGAGAGGAAAAGAATGACAGACACAGAGCAGATTGAGAGGGGCAGGCCAGGGGACCTCACTCTTAGGCAAAAGCCCCCGCCGGACACCGGGTCACAGCTTTTATTCTCATTCTAAAAGGGAGAGGTTAAGGTTTGGAAGCTGCTGCATACATGCAGAATCTGGGAGGTAATGTTTAGCTAGTAAACGTGCAGGGAGACCTAGGGGTAAAGTCTAACTGAGTAAACTGCAGAACAACTGCAGAAAGTCTTTGAGAGAGTAGTTAGCAATGGGGAACCACTGAGGATATGCAGAAGATCCTTGAGACAATGTTTGATAAGCTGAATGTTTGGAAGCTGGGGCTGGCAAGAAACACAGGAACAGGCTGTTTTCAGCCAGTTCAGTAATCGAATCATAGCTTTTCATGACGCTTGGACCTTTCCAAGGCAAATGTTAACCTGTTTCTGGCACTCGCATTCTCCACACCGACTAAATAAACCTCTTTGTGAGCCAGGTGTGGTGGTGAACGCTTGTAATCCCAGTACTTGGGAGGCTGAGACAGGAGGATCGCGGGTTCGTGACCAGTCTCAGCTACTTAGTGAGGCCCTGTGCAACTTAGTGAGACCCTGTTTCAAAATAAAGAATAAAAAATAGGGCTGGGGGTATATAGCTCAGAGGTAGAATGCCCCTGAGTTCAATCCCCAGTACCGCAAAAAAAAAGTAAAGCAAGCCCGGTGTGTTGGTGCACGTTTGTAATCCCAATACTTGGGAGGCTGAAACCAGAGGATCTGGGTTCATGGCCAGCCTCAGCTACTTGGTGAGGCCCTCTGCAACTTAGTGAGAGCCTGTTTCAAAATAAACAAGCCGGGTGTGGTGGCGCAGGCTTGTAATCCCAGCATTTGGGAGGCTAAGACCGGAAGATCCAGGTTCGCGGCCATCCTTAGCCACCTAGTGAGGCTCTCCGTAACTTAGTGAGACCCTGTTTCAAAATTAAAAAAAAATAAATAAAAATAGGGCTGGGGATGTAGCTCGGAAGTAGAATGTCCCTGGTTTCCATACCAAGTACCCACCCCCAAATAATAATAATAAAGAAAGAAAATAAATAAACAAAGCAAAGGAAGTTGTGGTAGCACACACCTGTAATCTCAGTACTTGGAGGCTGAGACAGGAAGATCTCAGATTTGAGGACAGCCTTAGCAATTAGTGACATTCTCATCAACCTAGCAAGACTGTGTTTCAAAATAAAAATAAAATAAAGCTAGGGATGTGGCTTGAAGGTAGAACACCTCTGGGTTCAATCCTTAGTACCACAAAACAAACAAACCAAAAAAAGTAAAGCAAATGTGAATTAAAGTATTATTTTAGTTATCTATTGAATGACAAATCACTTCAAAGTTTAGTGACTTAAAATGACAATTCATAGTTGTTACCTCTGACAACTACAGGGATTCAGATTAAGGATTCCAAAGTTGCAAGAATGGCTTGTTCTGCCTGGGTTCTTTCATAGGTTGGAGTCAAGGTTTTACCTGGGTCATTCCCATGATGCCAGACACTCCTGCAACTGGCAGCTTGCTGCTGGCTGCTGGCAAAGGCTTCGGTGCCTCCCCATCTGGCCTTCGCACAGAACTGTGTTAATGTCCCCACAACATGGTGACTAACGTCCTCAGCAATCCCAAAGAGCAAGGCAGAAGCCACGATGGCTCTTACGACCCAGCCTGGGCTGTCACACTACCTCCTTCCGCCATTCCCCACTGGTCACCCAGGGTGGGCTTCGTGGGCATGCAACCGTGTAGTCACACAGTGCCACACTTGTTTTTAAGCTCTGCTATTGCCGTATCAATAGTATTTTTTTTTCCAGCATGGAGCTTTTATACATTTCTTGAGTACAACAGGGTTACTTAGACATTTACGACATATCAATCATTGTCAGAACACAAATAGCACCGCTTCTTCGTTTTACACGTATACCCCACATTCTTAACAGAGCCTGGAAAAGCAAACTTTCTAGAGTCATAAAACCATAAACCTTTAGGGTCATATATTTACTTTCTAAGAAGTAGGAGTGTCTTTCATCTACGCATCCTAGGAGCAATCTCCAGACTTCGAGACTCCAATGTAGCCATAGCAGAAGAGTCAGTATAATTACTCATATATGCAGATAGCAACTGCCAGGGGGAAAGGACCCAGCTGGGCTCCCACAACTCCCCCGTTTTTATTTTAAAATGCATGAAGGACTGTGCCTGTCTTAGGTCGTTACCTAATCTTACCCGTCATGGGGTCTCGATGAGTCATTCAACGAGCCTTGTCTTAGGTTGATTTGCCCTGAGAAAATCAAACCCATCATTGACTACCAGGCCCTGTGTGAGGCAGTGCTTGCAGTTTTATTCCATGTAAATCTGCTCGTATACTAACAAAGGCATTGTGCCGTATCAATAGTATGTATAACTTTATCTTTGTACTTTTGCTTCATGAGTGAATCCAGTGGGGCATGGAAGATATGGGTGGGCAGAGGAGATACACACTGCATGTCTATCCACCACTCTTCCTTGCTACCCATTCACATACTACATTAGCAATTCACAGAATTCCGGGGTCAGTTTAGTGAGACTCAAAGCAAATGCAAGTATAAACCATAAAATATGACTTGGGTAATCTTGGGAATTTTATATGAGTTAAATGTTATGTTTGCACTTAAAACTGGCACTGAACAATATAAAGATGAGCAGTAAAATTTTGTGCTAAAATTTTAACATTTTTTTTCGTTCTTTAGGATGACATTAAATAGCTGATTTTAAAACACCTTGACAAGTTGAGAGACTACAAAAGAAAAAGGAGAACAGCTTTATTTATAGTACCTTTATTAACACCTGTTTCTGCTTTCACTCTGAATCCTGCAAATATGTAGCCAGCCATGGTCACACAGATCAGCTCTGACATGAGGGGTCAATGGGGTGTACAGACACCAGGAGACTGGGGTCACTGAAGTCTGTCTTGCAGGCTGTCCACCACAAACATTAACTGGTTCATTGATAACCCTTAAAGTTGACAAAGACTTAAAGGTAAGTATATTGTAGGTAACAGTGTCCACTGATAATTTTTGTTTTTGTCGGTGTGTGTGTGTGTGTGTGTGTGTGTGTGTGTGTGTGTGTTCTGTGTATGTAGTATTGGGAACAGAACCCAGGAGCCTTTTACCTCTGGGCTATACCCCCAGCCCCATTTATTTATTTGTTTGTTTGTTTGTTTGTTTGTTTACTTAATTTGGAAACAAGAGTCTCACTAAGTTGCTGAGAGCCCCACTAAGTTGCTGAGGCTGCCCTTGAACCTGTGATCCTCCTATCTCGGCCTCCCAAGTACTGGGATTACAAGTGTACATCACCACACCCGGCTTTCCACTGGTAAATTTTTGGAGGAAACATTGATTAAAAATTCAGCCAGGTAGCCAGGCGTGGTGGCGCACGCTTGTAATCCCAGCATTCGGGAGGCTGAAACCGGAGGATCCGGGTTCGCGGCCAGCCTCAGCTACCTAGTGAGGCACTCCGCAACTTAGTGAGACTTGGTTTCAAAATAAAGAATAAAAAAAAAAATAGGGCTAGGGGTATAGCTCGGAGGTAGAAGGCCCCTGAGTTTAATCCCCAGTACCACACACACACACACAAAAAAAAAATTCAGCCAGGTGCAGTGGCATACACATGTAATCCCAACTACTTGGGAGGCTGAGGCAGGAGAATTGCAAGTTTGAGGCCAGCCTGCCTGTGCGATTTACAGTAATCCTGTCTCAAAATAAAAAGGTCTTGGGATATAGCTCAGTGGTAAGAGTGCTGTGGGTTCAACTCCTAGTACCACAAAAATGAATAAATAAATAAATAAAATAAGTTGAAGGCAGAAGTGGTGGCACAAGCTTGCAATCCCAGTACTTGGGAGACTGAGACAGGAGGATCACAGGTTCAATGACAGCCTCAGAAAGTAGTGAGACTCATCAACTTAGCAAGACCCTGTTTCCAAATAAAAATAAAATAGGACTGGGAATGTAGCTCAGAAGTAGAATGTCTCTGGGTTCAATCCCCAGTGCCACCCACAAAAAATAAAATAAGTTGAAATATACTTACCTGTAACCCAGCAAATTTATTTATAGGAATTTTGTTCAAAAGCATTTCCATAATTATACAAAAGTACACAGGCAAAAATGTTCATTGTAGAATCAGTAAAAATTTGGAAACTAAGCTCTAAGTTCACCCGAGTCCCTACCATTCCCAATCCTACACTTACTTTGTTTCAATGACATACATTTCTTGCCTAACCATTCTAGGCATTTGAGTATAACCACTAGCTTAGTGAGAAACCCACATTTTATATTTATTAAACCACCGTTTATACAAAAACAGTGTCAGGCATGCCTCTAAGTGCTTTACAAATAACTCAAAGTCTTCATAATGACCATATGGAACTGGTATTTTTATCATCTTCATTTCATAGATGAGGTAACTTAAGACCCAGAGAAACTAACATATTAAAAGTCATTCCACTAATAAGAGGAACCAAGCTGGGTGTGGTGGCACACGCTTGTAATCCCAGCGTTTGGGAGGCTGAGTCAGGAGGATCCAAGTTCGTGGCCAGCTTCAGCTACCTAGTGAGGCCCTCCGCAACTTAGTGAGACCCTATTTCAAATTAAAGAATAAAAAAAATAGGGCTGGGGGTATAGCTCAGAGGTAGAATGCCCCTGAGTTCAGTCCCCAGTACCGCAAAAAAAAAAAAAAAAGAGGAACCAACACTTCAATGCAGATAATCTGCCTCAAAATCTTATTCCCACCTCTAGGAAATAGTTTTCTTTCTTCTCTAGAGAAACCTCTTTCCTATTAGGTAGAGGGCTCTTTTAACCTCTGGGACTAATGTTAGAAATGGATTTTAGGGAAGTTGCAAATAAAAACTCATAAAATCGAAAGTACCTTGGTAGGGCAATTTACTTCTGTGGAAGAGTATGCAACCAACGTAAAGCCTGGTAAGCAAGTTCTCCTTCTATCCCAACTCCATCCTGCCCTTACCCTGATTTGGGGAAGACTTAGGTTCACAACTCTGCCTCCTTGGCTATTCTCTGAAACAGACAGAAACATAGTTTTGACAAAGAAACAAAGTCTTGGGGTACATTCTGCATTGATTGGCTCACAGCCAGACTGACAAAGTTTAGAAGCACAGTGTAGGGTACACTCTGCGTTGATTGGCTTACTGCTAGGACAGACAAAGTTGGAGGTACATTCTTGGAACAAACTGATTCACAAATTACATAATAGAAGCAGGCTATAGTTACAAATGAATGCTTAATCACAACATGGAAAGGAGTACACTTCTATATAATTTGCTACTTTGATAGAAAAAAATGGTTTTTATGTCTTACACTAATTCCCTAAAGCCCACCACTGTTTTACTTAAGGCTCAGTCCAATTAATTTTAGTGTATCCACTGCAAATGTGACTTAAAGCTGCCTCTCCACCTCACCCCTATAGCTGGAGAAGAGCTACCCAGTAGAAGCAGCCGGACATATGTGGTCCGGTGCCCACCTCTTCCTGGGCCAGATGACTTCTCTTCCTTCCAGGGCAGGGGAGGGATAGGAAAACCGGACCTTCCATGTTACAAGCCTCTCTTCACGCAATACCCTTTGGCCCAGTATGAACAGTGGTGACTCCAATTAGCCCTGTTGGTGAGGCGCTAGTACCAGCGCTAGCAGACTAGGCCACATCTTCATGCTGACCCCCAGCAAAAACACCATGTTGCATTCCTGAGATGTCTGTGCCGCTTGATGAGTCCCACTGTGGTGGTCCCTAAAGACTAGCTCCCTGTGGTATCTCTTCTCCATGGCAACCCATAGCCCTTGGGTCTCTTGAGATGTCTCTTGCAAACGTTTTGGCTACGAATGAAGTTGGGCCCCTGCAATTCTTCTCTCTTGCTTTGGTAGCAGCACAAGGAGAGGGCAGCAAGACAAATGACAAATGACACACTCAGAGATGGTACGTCCACCTCCCCTCCTAACGGGTTTGCCCAGATTCTAAGGGCAACTCTCTGGAGGGCTCTCTGAATGGTCTCTGGAGAGCTGAGTGGAGGGAAGAGCCTCATCATGAACACTGCATGGCCCTGTAAGGTGACTTCCTTCTCTTTTTCAGTCCCCTGCGGAGCAGAAACCCAGAGCCCTGAGCTGCAGCAGTATTTCCCCCACTCAGCTTCCTTGAAAAGTAGTCCTATGAGGTGTTCCAACAATAAAGGGTCCCTGCAAGTGAATTCATTTGGAATGAGCTACATACTCTGTCTCTCTTGAAGATTCTCCGTTTTGTTAGATTTCTCTTTTCATGAGATTCTCTAACATATCAGTGGTCTTAAGAATTCCTGCAATAAAGATGGCTTAACTCTGCTTTAACTTGGTATTTCCCAGACTTATTTGATGATGAGATTCATTTTGCCCTACCCTTATGACTCTACTGGTCACAGACCCAGGCAAGAGCGGTTCTTCCCCTTCTCCCTGCCTGTAACAAATGCTCTGCAGCACCCAGAGAAGAGCTGTTCTGCATCACTGTCCCTGCAAACCCAAAAGTGGCTGTGTCAAAACACAGTGAAGGTGTGTGGGTGGCTCTGCTGCCAGGGTAGATGATCAGGCAGGCTAGGAGCCTGGAGAAGATCCAAGTTGGAGAAGTGCTTAGATGAGAGAAAAGGAAAATTAACACGTCAAAGTCCTTCTTCTCAGATAGCATAAAACAATCTTTGCATAGCAAAATATCTTTTCCTGGTAGGACCAAGCTTTGTCCCTTCCTCTTCCCCCTCCCCTGCCCTTTCTTTGTACTTCAATTCTTAGTTCTGGTTATGAATTAGCAAGGTACTCATCAACCATTGCTTAATATGGCTGAAGAACATTATTTCTATGGGAGAGTGGTGCTGGGGATAGAACCCACAGGCATTCTACCACTGGGCTACATACCCAGCCCTTCTTATTTTTTATTTTGAAGCAGAGTCTCATGAAGTTGCTGAGACTGGCCTTGAACCTGCAATCCTCCTGTCTCAGCCCCGCAAATACTGAGATTATAGGAGTGCGCCACCACACCTGGCTATTTTTTAAGGGACAGAGGCTTGCTAAGTTGTCCAGGCTGGCCCTGAACTCCTAGGTTTAAGTGATCCTCCTGCCTCAGCCTCTTGAGTAGCTGGTACTACAGTTGTGTACCACTACACCCCATTGAGATTAAAGGCTTGGCCCCCAAGGCGGATCTCTTGGGAGGTGGGCGGCACCAATGCTGGTAGGAGCTTGGCCACATCTTCATGTTGATCCCCAGCTGAAACACCGTGTTGGATTCCTGAGATGTCTGTGCCTCTTCATGGGAGGTCCTCCTCGGGTCACTGGGGAGTGCCCTCCAATGGGTTGTGAGATTCTAGTATATCTCTTTCTCTCTGCTCCTGGTTCAAATCACTTGCTTGCTTCTGAACGCTCCACCATTGCCATCTGTCATGATGGGTCACAGTCAAGAACTGAGTGGATGCCAATGCCTTGCCCTTGAGCCTCCAAGACTCTGAGTTAAATAAACCTCTTTTTCTTAGGTAGCCTGTGTCAGGTGTTTTATTATAACAGTGAACAGCTGAACCATCCAAGAACGACAGTAATATATTATAAACACTAGTGACATCTAATTTTACATAATTATCAATAAAATGTATGTTATGTAAATCTCAATTTTGCTGAAATGGAGCCAAGGAGATGTTGATGAAAATAAAAAGAGAATTCATTTGCCATATATGTCCTTATTTTATTACTTACCTAAACATCACTGGACCAACAACACAACAGCCAAACATGCATAAGAATCATTAAATTCATCATCTTGGATTTCTGCCATCTTTCAATCGCATACAGACTACTGCTTATACATTTTTAAAGTTTTTGAAGGCACGTTTGTCAAAGCAGGTGAGTAGAACACATTTAATCTAATAGTTTGTTGGCTTGATTTATAACTGTTAAATATTTTCATATGATATACAGCTTCAACTCACCCGCCTGACCTAAGCAGGCTGGGCTTGCTTATGAATGTCCTGAAGAGAGATGCTCCGTGGAACATTGTGTGGAGATAGTGAATGTTCGGAATTGAAGATCACGGGTGTTGTCTCTGATTCTGTTTCCATTTCACTTGGATTCAATGCCAACATCCTTGACTATTATTTTTCTTTCCATCAAACCTCATTTCCTCCACAGTAGTTATACAGATTGATTTATTGACTTTTCTGTCACATTTATCCATTGTTAGCTTAAAATCTTTTTGTTCCTATGGTGAGTTCCTGGGCAAACAATGGTCTTGATTCAGTGCTCTGCATTAGCGGAGCTCCCACGGTTGGATCATCGATCAGATCAGAAGGCTGTTCTGGGTCGCAGGTGCCACCATTTTGTCTTTGGCACCCACAGAGATTGCTACCTGATCACAGCACCTTTCCCACTGACCCTGGGTGCAGTCTCGGAATCAGTTCTCTACGCAATCTTCTAGGGAGCCATCTACTAGTAGTTTGAAGCCGGTACAGTTGGTTAAACCTATTTCCCTTCGCTGGTGGAAGGGACAGGTTTTAAGAGTGAAATAGGCTCTCCGTTTGAGAAGTTCAAACATTATTAGTAAGTGATCTTTAATGACCTGAACAAGATTCTGAATATCTTCTAAGAGTTATCTATTTCCCATTCTTGAAGTCACTTTGAAACCTAAACATCTCCTTCATCCTTCAGAGGTTTGTTCAATGAAAGAAACGTTAGACATTAAATGCACTTACATGGCATTTACTTCAGAAATTTTAAACCATGCCCACATCCAATATTTTTATATGGAAATAAACTTTATTCAAGCTTAACAATTATACAAAAGTGAAGAAATCTTATGTACAGCTTGATGAATTATCATAAAATGAACACACCTTTGTGATAGATTTTTTTTTTTTTTTGTACTGGGGATTGAACCCAGGGGCATTCTACCTCTGAGCTACATCCCCCAGTCCTATGTTATTTTTATTTGGAAACAAGGTCTTGCTAGGTTGATGAGTCTCACTACTTTCTGAGGCTGTCCTCAAACCTGTGATCCTCCTATCTCAGCCTCCCAAGTACTGGGATTACAAGCATATGCCACCACACCCAGCCTTGAAACATTATTAACACTAAATAAATAGAACATGCCAGGCGTGGTAGTGCATGCTTTTAATACCAGTCCTTGGGAGGCAGAGACAGGAGGATCACAGGTTCACAGACAGCTGTAGCTACTTAGGCCCTCCACAACTTAGTGAGACTCTGTTTCAAAATAAAGAATAAAAAATAGGGCTGGGGATGTAGCTCAGAGGTAGAATGACCCTGGGTTCAAACCCCCAGTACTGCAAAATAAATAAATAAATAAATAAATAAATAAATAAATAAATAAATAAGCCGGGCATGGTGGCGCACGCTTGTAATCCCAGCATTTGGGAGGCTGAGACCGGAGGATCCGGGTTCACAGCCAGCCTCAGCTACCTAGTGAGGCTCTCCGCAACTTAGTGAGACCCTGTTTCAAAATAAAGAATAAAAAATAGAGCTGGGGGTATAGCTCAGAGGTAGAATGCCCCTGAGTTCAATCCCCAGTACCACAAAAAATAAAATTAATTAATTAATTAACAGAAATTAAATAGAATTTTTAAAAAATAATAAATAAATAGAATAACATTAAATAGAACATTAACACCCAAAAGTCCCCTGCACTTTTTTTTTTTTTTTGCGGTACTGGGGATTGAACTCAGGGGCCTTCTACCTCCGAGCTATACCCCAGCCCTATTTTTTATTCTTTATTTTGAAACTGAGTCTCACTAAGTTGCGGAGTGCCTCACTAGGTAGCTGAGGCTGGCCGCGAACCCGGATCCTCCAGTCTCAGCCTCCTGAATGCTGGGATTACAAGCATGCGCCACCATGCCCAGCTCCCTGCACTTTTTCTAATTCCATCTTCCTTTCTATTTTTTATTTATTTTTATTATTTTTTTATTTTTTGGTACTGGGGATGGAACCCAGAGGCATTCTACCTCCAAGTTATAACCCCAACCTTTTTTTTTTTTATTTCTTATTTTGGAACAGAGTCTCATTAAGTTGCAAAGGGCTGACTTTGAACTTATGAACCTCCTGTCTCAGCCTCCCAAGTACTGGGATTACAAGTGTGTGCCACCATGCCTGACTTCCACCTTCCTTTCTGAAATCTTGACTTCTAATACTACAGATAAATTCTGAACTTTATGTAGTTGGAGTCACACAGGATTTATTTCATGTGCCTGACTTCTTTTGTTCAACATTATGTTTATGACATTAATCTATGTTATTTTACTGGCAGTCATTTGTCCATCTTCATTCCCTTACATGACTATCTCACATTTGATTTATCCATTCTAGTATTGGTGGACACCTGGATTGTTTTCAGGTTTTGACTGTTATGAGTAATGCTTCTGCCGGGAGTGGTGTCACACACCTAATGCCAGTACTTGGGAGGCTGAGACAGGAGAATTCCAGGTTCAAGGTCAGCTTCAGCTACTTAGTAAGGCCTCCACAACTTAGACATTAAAGAATAGCTGGGCATGGTGGTGCATTCTTGTAATCTCAATACTAGGGAGGCTGAGACTAGAGGATCTGGGTTCGCAGCCAGCACTCAGCTACTTAGTGAGGTCCTACGGAACTTAGTGAGATCCTGTTTCAAAATAAAGAAAAAAAAAAAAAAAATATATATATATATATAGGGCTGGGAGTATAGCTTAGAGATAGAATGCCTCTGGGTTCAATCCCAAGTACCGCAAAATAAATAAATAAATAAATACATACATACATACATACATATATAAATACGTACATACATACATACATAAATATTAAGGTTGGGGGTAGCTCAGAGGTAGAATGCTCCTGGCTACCGCAAAAAAAATAATAATAATAATAATTCTAATAAAGCTGTCCTGTATGGTTTTTGTTGTACATATGTTTATGTTTATAAACATAAGGAGGAAATCACTTTATCTTTGAATTTAGTGGATACTATCTTCAGTTTTAGTAAATACTGATGAATTGCATTCAAATTGGTCATACATTAGTCTCTTTTTATCCATGATTTTGCTTTCTGCAGTTTCAGGTTCCAATAGTCAACTGTGGTTTGAAAACATTAAGTGGAAATTTTCAGAAATAAATAATTCATAAGTTTTTAACAACTTTTATGGCAGTATATTGTAATTGTTCTTTTTTTTTTTTTTTTTTTTTTTTTTTTTTTTTTTTTTTTTTTTTTTTTTTTTTTTTTTTTTTTTTTTTTTTTTTTTTTTTTTTTTTTTACGGTACTGGGGATTGAACCCAGGGGCATTCTACCTCCTAGCTACACCCCCAGTCCTATGTTTTATTCTTTATTTTGAAACAGGGTCTCACTAAGTTTCGGAATGCCTCACTAGGTAGCTGAGGCTGGCAGCGAACCCGGATCCTCCTGTCTCAGCCTCCCAAGTACTGGGATTACAAGCCTATGCCAGCACACCCAGCTATAATTGTTCTATTTTTAGTAGTATTGTTCTTAATCTTTTCCTGGGCCTAATTTATGAATTAAACTGTATCATGGATATGTATGTATAAGAAAAACCAGCATATATAGACTTGGTAGTATCCACACTTTCAGGCATGCACTGGAGATATTGGAATGTATCCTCTAATGATAAGGGAAGGGGTGACAGCTGTACCAATTTATTTTTCTGCTGGCAGTTTTTGAGTTTCGGTTATTTCACATTTTTACCAACACTTGTATTGTTAGTACTTTTAATGTTAGCCCTTCTAGTTGCAGTGTAGTAGTACTTTATTGTGATTCTAATTTGCATTTCCCTAGTAACTAATGATCTCAGAAACTTCCCATATGTTGGGGTTGTTGTTGTTGTTGTTTGTTTGGTTTTTTGCTATATGTCTAATATCTTTTGCCTGTTTAAGTTGTTTTTTTTTTTGTTTTGTTTTGTTTTTGTTTTTTTGTTTTTTGTGTGGTACTGGGGATTGAACCCAGGGGCATTCTACCTCCGAGCTACACCCCCAGCCCTACTTTTTATTCTTTATTTTGAAACAGGGTCTCACTAAGTTGCGGAGGTCTTCACTAAGTAGCTGAGGCTGGCAGCGAACCCGGATCCTCCTGTCTCAGCCTCCTAAGTACTGGGATTACAAGTGAGCACCACCATGCCCGACTCCTGTTTAAGTTCTTTACCCATCTTTTTTTGCATTGTTACTCTTTCTTATTGACCTGTAGAAACTCATTGTATAGTCTGTATATAAGCCCTTTGTTGGTTAAGTGTCTTGCAAATATTTTCTCATGCTCTATGATTTGTTTTTTACTTACTGTCTGAATTCCTAAATTGTAGTGTATTTTATCAATTCTTTCCTTTATTGGTTAGTGGGCTTTTATTTTGGTGGGAGATATCCTACTTAAAGTTTTGTTTTCCTCAAGGTTATTAATTTGTTCTTCTACTTTTCACATTTAAAATCATAATCTAACTGGAATGGATTTTTGCATATGAGATAAAATTCAAGATTTGAGAGAGGAGGCATGGATAGCTTATTGTTCCAGAGGCATTTATTTAAAAGATTATACTTAAGCTGGGAGGGGTGGTGCATACCTATGAACTCAGTATTAGGGAGGCTGAGACAGGACGATCATAGGTTCAAGGGCAACCTCAGCAACCTAGTGAGGCCCTCAGCAACTTAGTGAGACTCTGTTTCAAAAAAAAATAAATAAAATAAAATAGGGCTGAGGGTGTAACTCAGATGTAGAATGCCCCTGGATTCAATTCCCAGTACCTACAAAAAAAAAAAAAAAAAAAAAAAAAGGTACTTTTGCCAAAGTGCCATGTTTGTCAGAAGTTAAATATTCATATATGTGTGGGTTAGTTTTAGCTCTTGCTATTTTATCTCATTGTCTATTCATCTATCTTCATACTAAAACTTACTGTCTTAATCACTGTGCCTTTATGCATATTGATACCTGGCAGAATTAATCCTCTACCTTTGCTTTTCTTTAATACTGTCTTATTTGTTCTTGGTTCTTTACATTTCATGTAAGTTTTAGAATTAACTTATCAATTTCCACCAAAAACAAAAAAGCTACTGGGTTTTTAATGTGGCTTGGTTGGAATTCATAGATCAGTTTGGAGAGGAATAACACATTATACTAAATATTCTAAATTATGTAAATGATATAGTTCTCCTATATTTAAGTTATCTCTAATTGTTCTAAATAATGCTTTATGGTTTCCTATGTAAAATTCTTACAAATTTTCATTAGATTTATTCCTAGGTAATTGATGTTTTCGCAAATGGTAATATTGCTAAGTTTCACTTTCTAATTGTTTGTTGCTAATACACAGAAACACAACTGATATTTCTTTCTTTTATTTATTTTTTATTGTTATTTTTTGCAGAACTAGGGATTGAATCTAGGGGCATTCTACCTCTGAAGTATATCCCCAGCCCTATTTTTTATTCTTTATTTTGAAACAGGGTCTCACTAAATTGCGGAGGGCCTCACTAAGTAGCTGAGGCTGGCCGAGAACCTGCGATCCTCCTGTCTCAGCCTCCCAAGTACTGGGATTACAAGCATCTGGCCTGATTTTTCTATATTAACATCCAGCCTGATTTTTCTATATTAACATTTTGGCCAATAGCTTTGCAGAATTCACTTGTTAATTCTAGTATTTGCAAATTTCTTCTGTCTTATCATTTTACTTGTAACACACACACAATGTCTCTTGTATGCAGTATAAAGTTGTTTTTTTAATTCAGTCTGACACTCTTTTAATTGTAATAGGAGTATTTGTTCCTTTTATTTTTAATGTAATCACCGATATATTTTGGATTTAAATTTTCTATGTAACTATTTAATATTTAATTCACTATTCTATGTTATTTTTTTCTCTTTTCTTGCCATTATCTTATTGTCCCTTTTAGTTGAACACTCCTCTATTATTATTATTTTAGTTGTTATCCTAGAATTCACAACATGTTGTTTTTTGTTTTTTTGTTTTGTTTTATGGTGCTGGGGATGGAACCTGGGGCATTCTACCTCCAAGCTACAACCCCAGCCCTATTTTTTTATTCTTTATTTTGAAACAGGGTCTCACTAAGTTGCAGAGGGCCTCACTAAGCAGCTGAGGCTGGCCATGAACCCGAATCCTCCAGTCTCAGCCTCCCAAATGCTGGGATTACAAGTGTGCGCCACCACGCCCGGCTAATATGTGTCTTTAACTTATGAAAATGTAATGTTAGTACTTTTGCCACTTCTAAATTATCCTAGGAACTTCAATTTGTGTGTGGAGAGGGAGGGGGGTACTGGGGATTGAACCTAGGAACATCTACCTCTGAGCTACACCCCAGCCCTATTTTTTATTCTTTTCTTTGAAACAGGGTCTCACTAAGTTGCAGAGGGCCTCACTAAGTAGCTGAGGCTGGCCTCGAACCCAGATCCTCCAGACTCAGCCTCCCAAATACGGGGATTACAAGCGTGTGCCACCACGCCCAGCTGGAACTTAGATATTTTTATTTCATTTACCCTAAATCACTTTTTTTGTTATTTTTTTTAACTAATTCATAAAAATTGCCCATATTTAAGGGGTACCATGTGACATTTCAACACATGTATACATTGTATGCTTTTTGTGAATTATTCTCTGTGTGTACGCCAATTTAGTAATCACTACCTAATTTCATATTGTCAATTTTTATTTATATTTGCTGAAATGTTTATTCTCTCAACTGTTCTTCGTTGCTTCCTGCTTCTCCCTGCCTCCACCTAGGAGCATTTTCTTTTCTTCTGACTAGTTCTTAGTATTTCTTTTAATGCAAGTCTTCCGTTGGTAAGTTCTCTAGATTTATATTTGCCTAAAAATTATCTTTATTGCTCCTTTTATTTGAAAGATAATCTGCTTGATTTAGAACTTTGGGCTGGTAGTTCTCTGTGGGTAAATCAGCTGTCCCTCTTTTTGTTCTATCTTTGAAGCTAATGTGTCTTTGCCTTTGTCTTCTTGCCGCATATTCTCCGTCTATGGGTTACAGTGACTTTAATGTTCTTCAGTGTGACTTTTTTGTGTGTGTGTTTATCATGATTAGTGTTCACAATACTTTTTAATCCATAGCTTGATATCTGTTAGTCAATCAGGTTTCTATAAGAAAAATATCATAGACTAAGCAGGTTAAGCAACATTTATTTTCACAGTTCTAGAGGCTGAGAAGGATAAGACCAATGTACCAGCAGATCCAAAGTCTGGCGAGGGCACTCCTGACTTGCAGATGCCATCTTTTCATTGTATCTCAGATGGTGGATAGAGAGAGAAAGCAAAATTTCCTGTATTCCTTCTTACACAGGCATTAATCCCATCCTGAGAACTCTACCCTCATGACCTAGTCCCCCCTACCTCCAGGCCTCCTCTCCAAAAACCTTCACCCTGAGGATTAGGGTTTCAGCATATAAATGGGGGGGGGGGGGGGGAAGAGCACAAACATTCAACTTATTTTATTTTTTTTTTGTGGTACTGGGGATTGAACTCAGAGGCATTCTACCTCCGAGCTATACCCCCAGCCCTATTTTTTATTCTTTATTTTGAAACCAAGTCTCACTAAGTTGTGGAGGGTCTCACTAGGTAGCTGAGGCTGGCCGCGAACCCCCATCCTCCTGTCTCAGCCTCCCGAATGCTGGGATTACAAGCGTGTGCCACCATGCCCGGCTAACATTCAATTTATACTAATAGCTTCCATCTGTTTGGGGGGATTTGGAGTCATCATTGCTTCAAATACTGCATGTACCCTCATTCTCTTTTCTCATCTGTTTAGATTACATAGTAGACTTTTAAGAACTCTTATTTTATAGACAGAAAAAGAACACCTTACAAATAGTAAGCAGTAGAATGCTGGTATGACTACACTGTGCTATTTTCTGGGATTTTCCCCCTTTCTTTTCTCTCTCTGGGCTTTGGCAAAAATTATTTTCCTTCTGATCTTTCAGGTCACTGGCTCACTTGAGCTACATCTAATCTGTCATCAAATCCTGCTCTTGTTTTCTTTCGCCATAGCAAATTCCCCCCAAAACTTTGTGGCCTAAAACAAGTACCATTATTGCCTTGCTCAAGATTCTGTAATTTGGTCAAGGTCTAGGTGAGAATAGCTCACTTCTGTACCACACGGCATTGTCTAGGGTGGTTTACCTAGGGCTACAGAATTCAACATGGGTTCACTCTGGTGTCTCAACCAGGGAGACTAAAGGAGTTACAGACCAACTGAACCTTTCCCCTGCACCCTATTACTTTTCTCTCTCCAGTATTTGTTCTCCAGGACCTGTCTCTCTCCATGTACCCTACTCCCTCTCCCCGCCAGTGAGGTATTTATAATTCTTCAGATGGTGGGTCAGGATTCCCAGAAGCTGAGAACAAAAGCTCTTAGGCCTCTATGTGACTAGGCACAGAACTAGCAAAACATCATTTTCCCCACATCCTTCATACCATATCTTCCCTGAAATGCTTAAAGATAAGTGTTCTAGCCTCTCCAGAATTCTGGAACCCCACTTCATCTGGCCCAGCTTTAATTCCCTCACCATCCTCCTTGCTCTCCATGAGTTGGTCGTAAATGGAGAACACTGACTGGTGCACAGCAGTACTCAACAAATACACGTTCAGTAACTGAATGCTAACTCTTGATCTAATGCTCCATTCAGCAGCATATACACTAATATTTGAACAATACTAGCAAAAAGGGTAGGCAAATCTGCAAATTTTTCAAGCCTTTAGTATTTTCATCTTGAATCCACTCTCCTCAAACAGCTAGGAACTCGTTAAAATTATCCAGTTTGGAGCCGGGCGTGGTATCCCACGCTTGTAATCCCAGCATTTGGGAGCCTGAGACTGGAGGATCCGGGTTCGTGGCCAGCCACGGCTACCTAGTGAAGCACTCTGCAACTTAGTGAGACCCTGTTTCAAAATAAAGAATAAAAAATAGGGCTGGGGGTATAGCTCGGAGGTAGAATGCCCCTGAGTTCAATCCCCAGTACCGCAAAAATAATAATAATAATAATAATAATAATAATAATAATAATAATAATAAAAATTATCCAGTTTGTTCCTCAGTCTGGGACAGGACAGTGAAAGGGTAAGAATGAAAACAATCTCAATGGAACAAGCTTTGGGCTGCAGGTCTTGAGATAATTCCCAGGACATGAAATAATCCCCTCTTGATTCCCCAAATAGAATTTCAGATAGTTCAAGCAGAGTGTTCAGACTATTTACATGCCTCTGGGATTATCATTGCAGTGTTCTCTGTTTCTCTACTTGGCGACCTGAGTATAGTTGCCACTGTTACTCATTCCTGCTCTGGCAATGCTTCCTAACCCTAAACTTTGACCTCTACCCTCTCCCACTGTGGCCCATGTTGACTTGATGGTGCCTTTTGCCGACCTAGAATTGCTACTGATGCTCACTCCAAGAGTGCTCCGATGTGAGCACTCTTTCTCCACAAGCAGTACATTACAGTTATTTTTACTTCCCAGAGGATGTCTATCTTTTATAGCCCTTTCTCTTTCAAGGAGTGTGAGCTCAGTTCCTCTGGGACTGGGTTGCAGACATTTAAGAGATACTTTAAGCCAGGAATGATGGCACACATCTGTAATCCCAGTATTTGGGAGGTTTAGACAGGAGGATCGCAGGTTTGAAGCCAGCGTGCAATAATTTAGCAAGATCCTATTTCAAAATTAAATAAATAAAATAAAATAGGACTGGGGGTATAGCTCAGAGGTAGGTTACCCCTGAGTTCAGTCTCCAGTACCAGGGGTTGGGGGGATTTCAAGCAGTAAAAATAATAGAAATGAGCTGGGCGTGGTAGAGCATGCCTGTAATCCCCATACTTGAGAGGCTGAGACAAGAGGATCACAGATTCAAGGTTAGCCTCAGCAATGTAGTGAGATCCTCAGCAACTTAGTGAGGCCTCCTTTCAAAATAAAAAGTAAAAGAAGGGCAGGGCTTGTAGCATTGTGGTAGAATGCCCTTGAGTTCCATCACCATCTCCAGCACCACACACACACACACACACACACACACACACAAAAAAAAAAAGATATAAAGGAGAAGGTGAAAACAGGACCAGGTCACCAAAATGTGAGGATGTGTATAAGTGAAAAGACGTGAAATTAGATCATGGAGCCAAAGGTAGAAAAAAGTATTAATCCCAGGGATTTGAGGATGCTAGAATCAAAAGTGATCCAAGGAAGTAATTATTACCGTGTGTCAATGGGTTTCTTTCCAAGTTTCAGAAGTAAAATTAATAAGTTCTATTTCAATATAGCAGATAATCACAGTGGCAAAAATAAAATTCACCAGGCTTTGTAAATGACCCTAATGACTGACATCTCTAAAGGGTTATAGATTGTTAAAGATCTGAATAGAACATTGTTCTGGAATAGCCATAGCACCAGGGCTTTGAGTGCAGCAGCCAGTGTGAAAGTCCATCTGCAGTGAAAGCCACAGGGCAGTGCTTCATCCCCAGCGGCAATGTGTTGACAAGGTGTTCTGCATCCACCCAGGCCACAGAGGCAGATGGGCTCTTAGCCAGGCACGTCGAGAGGTCCCTGACGACCAGCCAGAGGAAACCCATAAGGGGACCCCGTGTGACTGTGTTATTACGTCTAACTTGCTTAGGGCATGAGAATCAGGCAATGTGCTGAGCAGTCAAGACCAGGCTCCATTGAAAGCGTGAAACCAAAGCCACAACTGGGAGAAAGTTCTGCCTTCTCAAAACAACCAAACTCTGCCAATAATCTCCCTTTTGGTTTCTGTCTTCAACCAGTCTGAGGGCTGCTTCTCTTCATGACGCTCAGATTTCTCCTATCTTTAAAAACCAGCTGTGCAGTCACGACAGAACAACTTTCCCTTCATGCTCTCTTGCTACTTTCTGCATTGTTGGGGATGAACTGTCTACACTTCTTGCCTCCACATTTTAGCCTCTCCCACCTCAAACCAATGCTCTGGTTTCTTCTATCATGCAATCAAGCAGCTCCCAATAAGATCACTAATGTGTTACTTGACCTCCCTGTGTTGCCTACCTAGACATTTTTTCCCCCTTCTACAAACTCTTTAGTACTTAGCTCCTAGTACATTAAACTCTTCATCGTCTGCCTGACTCTAAAAATGTCAGTCACCTTGGGTCCTGCCTTTCTTGGTCTCCTGGGCATCCAATGGCTTTGTCATGGCTTCAATCACCACTTGTATATTGATATCACTCAAATCTCTATAGTCCACCTGCCCACTTTCTCTAAGCTATAGATTCAGCAGCCCTGTAAATACCTTGTTGGATAACCCATGGAAATCTCACCAAACCCTCCTCATGATGTCCACATGTGCCCTTTCTTCATGAATTGCCTCACCTTGGTGAGTGTCAAAACTAATCATTCTGTTGCTTAAGCCAACCAGGAGTCATTTTTGACTCCCCATTCTTCCTACCCACCTGCCAACCAATGCGTCAGTAAGCTCTGACGCAGCTCTGGGGTTGCCTCCAAACTCTCATCTTTAAATCTACCTCCAAATGACCCCCAGAGTAATGTCTAAACCCAAACTACAGCCATGCCACTCCCCTGCTAGGGAAGCCCTCCTATGACTTCCTTCCTCTCCTCTGCATCCACCCTGTGCCCAGAGGGAGATCTGACCACTAGGCTCCAGACAACTAGGGCTTTGGCAGGTGGTCAGAGGGATCTGGCTTTGATGTAAGGGGATATAAGAACCATTGGACAGGTTCACACACAGGGTGTGACACGACAGCTGCATGCGGGTGGCAGGTTCTAGAAGTGGAAGACACATTAGCAGACCTAGACCAGTCTTCCACAGTGAGAGGCCCAGGTGAACCTGTGGGACAGGCAAAGAAGGCTAAAACCCTAAAGGGGAGAACACGAGATGCAAGTAGTAAGATGTACATTAGTAATGTCCAAAGACTAATATTAGAGAAATAAACACTACAGCCCCAGTATTGAAAGCCCAGAACCAAAGAACAGGAGCAGCGATTAAAAAGCACAAGTCTACAGGGCAAGTGGAGGAGGTGGGTGCTAGAAAAACTATCTTCTGTAAAACAGAGACATGGCAAGGAAGCCTGGAAGAAGGCAGTCTACAACCCGGGACATGGTGACGGCCACAGAAGTGGGCTAGATCCGGGTGGGCTCCAGGGGCTTCGGGGATGACGAGGGGGGCAGACACAGAAAGGCTCCTTGAATCATTTTATCCTCCCACAAAGGAGTGTGCTATGAAGATTCTCACTGCCAAAACGTCTCTGAAAGCAGTCAGTCGAGGCGTTCCGAGTGAAATAACGGGAACCGCACCACGCTGCCGGAGCCCTCATGAACTGTGTGTGCAGAAATCACCAGACCCAGATGCCAGCTCCCCAAATACGCTGCCCAGGATGCTGCCCGGGTCGCACACGAGGTGGCCTGGTCCGCGCAGGTCGCCCGCCCAAAGCCCGCCGGCCTGGGCGACCCGCACGCGGGGCCGGGACTCGCGCGGGCCCAGGTTCGCGGCCCCGCGCTGCGGTTCGGCGGGGCGCGCAACGGCCTGGGGACGGGCGCGGCGTCCGGGGGGGGGCTCGGCCGCCTGACAAGGTCGCCGGCGGCGGGCGCTCTTTGTCCCCTCGCCGGGCCGGCGGAGGTGGCGGGGAGGCCGCGCGCGGCGCCGGCCGCTCGGGGCCAGAACAAAAGCGGGCGTCCGTGGCCCCGCGCTCCCCGCCCGCCCGGCTCGGTGCGGGAGGGAGGACGCGCCCACCGCCCGCGCGCCCGCCGAGCGGCGGCCGGAAGCGGGCCGTGCACCTAGGAATTAACCGCGGCGCGGGCGGGCGGGCGGGGGACGCGGGGCGCGCGCGAGCAGGAGCCGGAGCGTGGTTGCGGTCGCTGCCCGAGGAGGCGCCGGGAGCGGCGCGAGGCCCGGCCCGCCGGCGGAGCGCAGCCGAGCGCAGCAGCCGAGGCAGGCCGGCGGCCCGAGCAGGCGGCGGCGGCGCCCGCGAGCAGCGCCCCTCCCCGCGGCCGCCGCGCCCCCGCCCACTCCTCGCCGCCTCCCTCGTCGGCGCGGCCGCCCGGTCGAGGCCCGCACCGTCGGCCCGGGGCGGCCACCGAGGAGGCCGGAGCGAGCGGACGAACGGGCGAGCGAGCGAGCGAACGGACGAGCGAGCGAGCGAGCGGCCGGCATGGCGCGCCCGCGGCCCCGCGAGTACAAAGCGGGCGACCTGGTCTTCGCCAAGATGAAGGGCTACCCGCACTGGCCGGCGCGGGTGAGTACGGCGGCCACCATCTTCCCCCCTCCTCGTGATGGCGGCCCGCCCCTTCCATCCGCCCCGCCGCCCCGCCGCCATCCCCGGCCTCGAGGGCCGCAGGCCGCGCCGCGTCCGCCCCGGCCCGAGCGCGGGTCCCGGCCCCGGCCGCCCACCCGAGGCCCGCGGGGCTCCCGGCGGCGCCCCCGACTTGTTGAGTTTCCCCGCGCGGCTCCGGTGCCGCCGGCCCCGCATTGTCCTGGGCGCTGCCGCCCCGGTGCCATCGTCCTGCGAAACTGACACCAGGTGGCCCCGGGCTTGCGGGCGCGGGCGCGGGCTGGCGAGCTCCCGGTGCCTTCTCACCTCCATGTTTGTTCTAGGTCGGATCCCAAGCCCGTGCTTGGCCTCCCACCGCCAGCCACAATAGCGCTCGCTTCCTAGCCAGCAAGGTTGTCTGTTGCTGGGCTTTTCTCTAGGAAGCTTCTGCCTGTGAGACACAGAGAGAGAGAGAGAGAGGGAAGAGCATTCAGCATTTTTTATTAGGCCCCGTGAGTGAGGAAGACACGATTTGGTAATAGTTGGCAGTTGAATGTTGGAAATAGGAAATACAGTGAAAAGGAGGGTCAAGGCGCTGGGGAGACTGTTGGTATTCTTGAGGGACAGACAGACAAGGGAAAAAATGACACTCAGATAATTATGAAGATAACAAGACCAAAGGGAGGAAAATACAACCACTCACAAAAGGAAGTGACATCATGGGTGGCCACACTGAAATTGACCAAAGTTTAGGTCATGGGTGGACATACTCACTTTTTTTGACATTTGGTTTGGCATGATTGTAAAATGGAATCACTGGGGCAGGAATTGGGGGACCTGGTGTCATGCTGAGGTTCTCTTGTGGACTAGCCATTTCAGCTCTGTATATCCACTTTAGAACTAGAAAATAGTCATCTCTAGGATTCCTTCCAACACCAACAGCCTCAGATAGTCAAGGATAAAACAGTTTTATTCAGGTTCCATTAGGCTCTGGATATAACTTCAAGTCCGAATTGTAGGTCCTTAAATAAGGCAAAATGTTTGAAGTAGAACTACTGCATTTTAAAATATGGCTTAGTACTTGCAGAAAGGGGCAGGATTTGTGACTTTAGGAGTCCTTTAGGGAATCCCTGAACATATCTGTCAAGAAATATAAAGCTTTGGGTTTTAGTTATATACTTGAAAGTGTATTAAAGTTTACTATCACCAGTTGGTCATTTCTTATAATACAATGGTTTTCTTTAATCTTACCTTTGAAAATTTTTCTTCCAAGGGCCAAAAAGAAAATAGACCTAAAATACATTGACATGTTGCTTGCACAGGTTGGCCACCTGTAGTAATTTGTGAAACAGGAAAGCACTACAGAAACGCTCCTACATGTATATCTAATTGTACATAAAATTCCTGGAAGTTATAATTCCACATCAGAGGCAAAGTAGAAAATAAAATGAAGAACCAAAATCCATCACATTTTTAGATGAAACAAAATAGATACAAGAAAAAAAAAAATCTGTGTTCACATTTAACAAGAACCTCTCAAAGAAACACCTAGGATTAAAAAAAAAAAAAAAAAACAAACTACTGTGTGCTGAATGGCATGTTGTAATTTCCAAGGAAAGAATGCCTCACATATGTTTTCATTTTATTTTCGTCTTAATTCTATGAGGCATTATCCCCATTTTATACCTAGTTATAACTTTGTAGATAATTTTATAGAATACCAACTGGAAGAAGAGTCTGCTTATTCACATTTTAAATACTTTCACTTGATGTGAAGGCTAGTCATGTGGGGATTAGCTTTTGTATGGCCCCAAGGAACCAAGTTTAGTTAGAAAAACGTGGAGAGATGGATTTCAGTTTATCCTGGAGGAAAGAGCTTTCTGACGGTCAGAACTGGTACATGCAGGAATAGAAAAAGGACTTTCCTTCTGTAGGGAAAATCTTGGGTCCCAGACACCCCTTTATGAGGAACATAGGTCAGGAGGATTCAGAATCTGAACAAGTTAGATTCAGCTCTTAGCTGGGCTTCACATTTTGTGACCCTGTATGGTATATTCTATAATCTTTCTGAGTTTCAATTTGTTAGTCTGTAAAATAAGGAAAATTCTCACTACAGAGATAAAAAGTATAGTAGTCCCCCTTTATCCTTGGCTTCACTTTCTAGAGTCCAAAAATACAATATAGTACCATCAGGTATTTTGAGAGAGAGACCACATTGAAATAACTTTTATCACAGTATGTTTTTATAGCTGGTCTGTTTTATTATTGTTAATCTCTTACTGTGCATAGTTTGTAAATTGAATTTTATCATAGGTATGTACAGGAGAAAACATAGTATATATTGGGTTTGGTACTACCAGTTTCAGGCATCCACTGAGGGTCTAGAACTGTATATCATGTTGATAAGTGAGAACAAAAAAAGCACCAATTAATGGTGCTTGAATCATCTTACCTTCTTCGTTTTTGAATTTCTAACTTTGCTTTGTATCATTATGCTATTTTTAATTTGTCGATTTTCAACTCTTGAATAGTTATTTTTCCCATCATTTTATCATGAAAAATTTTAAACGTATAGAAAAGTTGAAAGAATTATACTGAGCACCCATGTATCTGCCGTTAAATTATACTCTGATTGCCCTATCACATATCTATTTGTATGTCCATTCCTCTATCCATACAGTAGTTTATCTTTTAATACATCTCAAAGTTGCAGATAGCACTATAATTTACTCCTAGACACTTCAACATGCATGTCAGTAACTAAAGGTCAATATTTCTTACAGATTTTTTTTATGAGTTAGAATTTACATAGAATGAAACATACTTATCTTAAATGTACCATTCAGTAAATTTAACTAATGTATATGTTGGTATAATGGATCCTACCAAGGTATAAAATAGTACCAACATCCAGGAAAGTTTCCTTCTTCCCTCCTTCCCTGATGTTCAGTTGTGTTATTTTAACATTAAATAGCAGCTGGCTAATTCTACAAAATATACTCTATTGTGTATGGATTTAAGATTTTGAAGTTCTTCTAGGCCTAAGGATTAGCTAGTTTAATACTAAAAAATACTAATACTGAAACAAGTCTCTGAACTCTTGATTGTGTTCACTCTTGGTTAAAAAAAAAATGAGCATGCATCCCTAATAAATGTAAATTTACTTCAAAATTATGTATACCTGCACTTTGTACTATTATATACATTATAAAACAAACTGAAAGGAGTGGTGGTATATAATAACTCATGCTTAAAATTTTTTGTTAGCAAAATATAAACAATAATAGATTGTATTCCTATTTTTAAAAGTCTTAATTTGGGGAATATTTTTTAATATTTCTTGTGAGATTTCATTAGATGGATGATCATAATTTTTACCTTGTTTTGTGTGTAGGGGTGCTGGGATTGAACCCAGGGATGTTCTACCTCTGAGCTAAACCTCCAGCTCTTTTTATTTTATTTGGAAACAGGGTCTCTCTTAGGTTACCATGTGCTTGCTTCTAACCTGTAATCCTCCTATCTCAACCTCACAAGTATTGGTCTTACAGGCATATACCACCACACCCTGAATAGTTTTTACTTTCTAAAGAGATTTTCTAAAATAGAAGTATCAGTTCAGCCATTTTTTGTTGTTTTCTTACATTATTAGTATTACTCTTTGTAGCACTCTTTTTAGCAATTTGTTCATTTGATGAGAGTTAATTGAATTAGATATTTCATAATTCTGCTTAACCAGGCACACTCAAATGACAGTAAAAAACAAGAATCCAGAAGAGAATAGATAGGACTATATGAACAATGGCATTGTACCAACTTGTATGTTAAGTATTAGTGAAATTCACTTTTTTAGTTAAAAGAATAAGAAAATAAAATAGCTCTACTATTTCTTCCCACACCCACCAGAATCATCTCAAATATCTCCTAAGATGGGAGTACTCTGCTTATGTTGCCCTGCTTTACAAAATGAAAAAATAAAAATAATACAAACAACTGAGTGTGGTGGTGCATGCTTGTAATTCCAGTACTTGGGAGGCTGAGTCAGGAGGATCTCAAGTTCATGGCCAGCCTCAGCTACTTAGGCCCTCCCCAATTTAATGAGACACTGTTTTAAAATAAAGAATAAGCTGGGCCGGGCGCACGCCTGTGGGAGGCTGAGACCGGAGGATCCGGGTTTGAGGCAGCCTCAGCTACCTAGTGAGGCACTCTGCAACTTAGTGAGACTCGGTTTCAAAATAAAGAATAAAAAATAGGGCTGGGGGTATAGCTCGGAGGTAGAATGCCCCTGCGTTCAATCCCCAGTACCACACACAAAAAAAAGAATAAGCCGGGCGTGGTGGCGCACGCTTCCCAGCATTCGGGAGGCTGAGACCAGAGGATCTGGGTTCGCAGCCAGCCTCAGCTACCTAGTGAGGCACTCCGCAACTTAGTGAGACTTGGTTTCAAAATAAAGAATACAAAATAGGGCTGGGGGTGTAGCTTGGAGGTAGAATGCCCCTGAGTTCAATCCCCAGTACCGCAAAAAAAAAAAAAAAAAAAGATAAAGAATAAAAAATAGCAGAATGCCCCTGGGTTCAATCCCCAGTATGGGGGGGGGAGCGGGAGGAGTAATAATAATAATACTAACAAAAAGTCTCAGAATTTTTGTTCTTCAATTAATGGACTTTTTTAAATTTAAAAACTTTACATGAGGGACCAAGAGGGTAACTCATTGGTAGAATATGTGCTTACCTTGTGCAAAGGTCCTGGTTTCAGTCCCTAACACGTGTACACACACACACACACACACACACACACACACACACAGAGTTATTATAGGTCACAGTGGCAGACACTTGTAGTTCATCTACTCATAAACCTAAAGCGGGAAGATTGTTTGAGCCCAAAAGTTCAAGGCCAGACTGAGCAACATAGTGAGACCTTGTCTCTTAAAATATAAATCAATTGATTAAATCAAACAAAACCTTTTTATGAGAAGTCTCAGTTATGTGTGTGTGTGTGTGTGTGTATGTATGTGTTACTGAGGATTGAACCCAGGGGTGATCTACCTCTGAGCTATACCCCTAGCCCTGTTTTATTTTTTATTTTGAAATAGGATATCACTAAGTTGTGGAGGGCCTCACTAAGTTGCTGAGGCTGTCTGTGAACCTGCAATCCTCCTGTCTCAGCTTCCCAAGTACTATAATTACAAGTGTGAGCTACCACACTGGGCTAGAACTCTCAAATTTTGCTGGTAGGAAATTGATAGAATCACTTTTGAAATCTGGCCTGATCTACTGAAGTTAAACACATTCCTACCTTGCAACCTAGCAATTTGTTCTAGGCATATACCCAAGACAAAATGAGTGTTCATGTCCACCAAAAGACTTGTATAAGAGTGCTCATACATAGCAGCTTTATTCATAATAGAAAACTGGAAGCAACCCAAATGTCCATCAGTGGAAGAATGAATAAATAAATTTGTAGTATAATCATACAATGGAGTACTACTTGGCAGTAAAAAGGAGCTTACTATGGTGCCCACAAAACTATAAGGTTGAGTGAAAAAAAAAAAAAAAGCCAGATACAAGAGAGTATATTTTGTATGATTCTATTTATCTGGTGTTCAAAAACAAAACTAATCAATGGTGATCTGGATGGTGGTTACATGGGTGTGTACACATTTAAAAATTTATCAAGCAGCACATTTAAGATTTGTGCATATTCTGTTTGTAAGTTATGCATGAATCTTAAAAGCACACATTTTACATGGGCCAAGGAAAAAGAAATATCTAATACTATAAGCTTCCCCAAGGGTTGAATTTCATCATTTTTAGTTTTCAGTGAGATTATTTTCCTCTAAGCCCTGTGTCCAAGTTGCATCTTCCTATTCCCTTTTGACTATTTTAGAAGCCTCAGTTAGGACTGGGAGTGTAGCTCAGTGGTAGAGTGCTTGCTTAGCAAGTGTGAGGCACTGGGTTTAAATCTAGCACAGGAGGGAGGGAGATTGGTTCATTTACTACTTTAGAACTCTCTCTTTAGGCTTCCCTTTAGTTCTGGTTTCAGCCTCTCTCTTATTTATCTGCATTGGAGTCGTTCTATTCCTTTCTTACTAAATCACTGCTCATGTTTTTTTAATCTATGTAAGGCATAGTGCTAGATGCAGTTTTTAATTTTTCTACCAGTAGATTAAATTTGCAGCATTCTTAAAGTCTGATTATAAATATTTTATACCATTTATTAATAAAAACATTAGTTGGGGGTCTTCAGTCTCTGATCTATAGCACTTTCTGGGTGTTTTGCCTTTGACAATGAGACATACTAAAATATGAGACTTAATTTCTGGAGAGTAGGCCTCATGTTTTCAGGTAGTCATTTGGAAGTTAAATCCTTTTTAATCTCAACATAAAGTAAAATGTTTATAACTTTCATTCCTTGGCCCCAGTCCAAAGAAGTTCAGTCGCCAGGTAGGCTCACTCAGTCTTTTCCCCAGGGACTACATTGACTTTGCCAAGGAACTGGCAAATCGTCTCATTTCTTTCACTTAAACTGGGAACAAGTAGACAACTTTAACTCTAAATACCAATTCGTTTTCCAGTGCTCCCATTTCAACTAGATGAATCTGTATTCCTGGAACATCCCCTTTGGAATGCCCTAATGACTACCATTCCCTCATGATTTGGAAAATGACTGATGGTTTAAAACTGTATGCAACTTTGTTGGAAATATCCACTATCATTAAAAAAGCATTATAGGCTAGTAAGTATAGTAAATATAATACAAGAGTCCATGGTGTGTGTGTGTGTGTGTGTGTGTGTCTGTCTGTCTATTACTGGGGATTGAACCCAGGGACATTCTACCTCCAAACTATACCTCTGCCCTTTTTATTTTTATTTTTTGGTTTGAAACAGGATCTCACTAGTTTGCTAGAGTCTTGTTTAGTTTTTGAGACTGGTCTGGAACCTGCAATCCTCCTGTCTCTGCCTCCCAAGTACTGAGATTACAGGCATGCGCCACCACGCCCAGCTCCACATATTTATTTATTTATTAGAGAAAGTTTTCTATTGTGGAAGGGTCTCCAAATGTTTTATTTGGCCGGGTGTAGTGGCGCACACTTGTAATTCCAGCATTCGGGAGGCTGAGACTGGAGGATCCAGGTTCGCGGCCAGCCTCAGCTGCCTACTGAGGCACGCCACAACTTGGTGAGACCCTGTTTCAAAAAAATGAATAAAAAATAGGGCTGGGGGTGTAGCTCAGAGGTAGAATGCCCCTGAGTTCAATCCCCAGTACCGCAAAAAAAAAAAAAAGTTTTATTTGGTGTAGCTGTTAGTCTGTGGCAAAATGCTTCCTAATTACTTGGAGCAGTGCTACTGCAAGCATTCTATGGACTGTTATCTGTCAGTGACAAAACAGGTACAGAAATTGAGAGTAAGACTGTAAAAACTTATTTTTTATCCATTTGATGGAGTAACTATGTTTGTGAATCTAATGATGTTTAAAGGGAGTAGATTGACTTTCATATTATAAATATTAATATTAATTTTATAAATAGGAATAATCACATAAGTAATAACATTCAGTGTAGAAAGATAATATTTCTGTATCTACTTATAAGCAGCATGAATATGCCCCTTATATGTAGGTACATAATTTTTCCCTACTTAAATGGGTAACTTAAATGACTTTCAGTGGCAACATGTATTTTTACATCATTTGTAATAGCTAACTAATAATTTATGATATGGACCTATTATAAGTTATATCCGTCCCTACTGTAGGATGTTTAGTTATTTCCAGTTTTAACTGTAAAACGACGTGGAAACATTCTTTTTACCAAATGATTAGTTATTTCCTTAGGTCAAGTCTCTAGAAATTATGTGTGTGTGTGTGTGTTTTGTGGTACTGGGGATTGAGCTCAGGGGCATTCTACCTCTGAGCTCCACCCCCAGCCCCATTTTTAATTATTTATTTTGAAACAGGGTCTCACTAAGTTGCGGAGTGCCTCACTAAGTAGCTGAGACTGGCCGAGAACCCAGATCCTCCGGTTTCAGCCTCCCAAGTGCTGGGATTACAAGCATGCGCCACCACGCCTGGCTTAGAAATTATATTTGAGTCGAGGGACATATGCATGTTTTAGAGGTTTGGGTCTTATGAGAGGGGGGGTTACTGAGGCTGGGACCCAGGGACCTTCCAGCTCCGGGCTATACCTGTAGACCTATTTTATTTTTTATTTGGAAAGGGGGTCTTGCTAAGTTGCTAAAACTAGCTTCAAACCTGTGATCCTCTTGTCTCAGCCTCTCAAATACTGGGATTACAAGTGAGCACCGCCACACCCAACTGAGCTTTGGTTTTTTTTGTTTTTTTTTTTTGTTTTTTTTTTTGCAGTACTGGGGATTGAACTCAGGGGCATTCTACCTGCAAGCTACACCCCCAGCCCTATTTTTATTCTTTATTTTGAAACCGAGTCTCACTAAGTCGAAGAATGCCTCACTAGGTAGCTGAGGCTGGCCGCGAACCCGGATCCTCCGGTCTCAGCCTCCCGAATGCTGGGATTACAAGCGTGTGCCACCACGCCCGGCTGAGCTTTGGTTTTATATTGTTAAATTGCCTTCCAGAGAAGTTTCTTGCATATCTACTAGCAGAATATTTTCTCATGTATTCATTAAAAGTAAATGACTCAAATTAAAAATACTTTATCAATTTTAGAAATGTAAATACTTAACTAAATTTCTTTAGTTACAAACTAGGTTGATGTTTATATGTCTTAATTGCAAGTTAAAATATATGATAACACTACTCTGATAACTCACTATCTATAAGGTAGTAGATATTATCACCAAGACTTAGTTTTAAAAATTCACCCAAGGTAGCTGGGCGTGGTGGCCCACGCTTGTAATCCCAGCATTCGGGAGGCTGAGACCGGAGGATCCGGGTTCGCGGCCAGCCTCAGCTACCTAGTGAGGCACTCCGCAACTTAGTGAGACTCGGTTTCAAAATAAAGAATAAAAAATAGGGCTGGGGGTGTAGCTCGGAGGTAGAATGCCCCTGAGTTCAATCCCCAGTATCGCAAA
>PVLC010012532.1:0-44114 GCA_004027655.1 Graphiurus murinus
AAAAAAAAAAAGTGGAATCCATCTGTGCTTTTGTCATACATTTTTCCTCCATAGAGTATTAGTAACTAAATCCTTGGACACTGCTTATAAAGGGCAATTTATTGGGTTTTCCACTGTTCATTATAATTATGTCATGCTTTTATACAAAAAAGCAAAAAGACTCTAATCTTCCTAATAATTGTGGAATCAAAGTTTGTAGAACTGGAAGAGAAACCCAGTAAAAACATGCTCTGGTTCCCTAATACCAGGGAGACAGTCCTACAGGTGCAGAGAAGTCAACGATTTACTAATCAAACTATGGTTTAACCACACTAGTGAGTTAGTTACTTATTCCCTTTTAGAAATTCATTGAACAGGAACTCTCATTTCATTTAAGTTTAATTTTTTAAATAATAAAGGCCTCCTGAATAAAGGAATATGCTTAAGTAAGGCATACAGGAATAGAAAAGATTAAAAAGTTCTTAAAGTTTCTTATTTCACATATATTACCTTCATCCTCCCTTCCTCTCATTCCAGATTGGGAACTACAAGAACAATAATAATTAAAATGACTGGTCTGACATTGCTATCTGCTTTCCATCCACCCAATTCATCCCTTAGACTCACCTGCTATCAAGCAACAAACAAACAAACTGGGTACAGAAACGAAAATCTAAGATCCAAGAATCACAAAACATTAAGAACTGGAAGGAATCTCTGGTATCCAGTCCTTAACTGATGAGGTCACGTAACAGCATAAACTATATCTAACTGATGGTAAATCAGTTGCATTATCTTCATACAAATCATCACTGTGAACCAACAGATTCCACTTTACCCACATGCTAATACTTAGAACAAATTACATAAACTCTTGAGCTAGTTTGTTCTGTAATACAATAGCAACTAATATACATTAGTCAAAATCCTCTGTAAACTGGAAGCCACAACATAAGTGCAATATTATGTCTCTAGGTATATACAGGGTATGTCTCTTTGGTAGTTCTTATCAGTGAATGGAAGAATGTGAAGGTTTTCCGAGTTCCTTCTCAGCCAGCCTCAGTTACTTAGTGAGGCCCTCTACAACTTAGAGAGACCTTATTTCAAAAATAAATTTAAAAATAGGGCTAGGGGTGTAGCTCACAGGTAGAATGCCCCTGGGTTCAATCCCCAGTACCGCAATTAAAAAAAAAAAGAAAGAAAACAAAAAACGCTCCCAGTAATTGAGAACTGCCCAGTACAACAGGCTGCCCATGGGATTCATGCAGGACCTTCAGATGGTTCATGGACTCCCCTAAAATTATATCCACAAAGGACAGGTAAACACAGATTTCTTTAGTTTCACCAAGAGGTAATAATCCCCAAAAGGTTACGAAGTCAAACACATGCCAAGGGTAATGCTTCCATGCATCTTATTCACAACACAGCCAGGAGTCTCCCAACCAATCTGCATCAGAAACAGTTATTTTACTTTCTTTATCAGATTCTGTCTGTTCTACTTCCTATCCCATTTCCACTAGCATTCCTAAGGCCACAGTTCAGATCCTTGCTCGCTAAGATCACAGCAATAGAGGAGGAGGTTCATACCTTCAGGCTCACCCCTCCACAATTCACACTACAGGCTGCTACCAGATTAATCCTCCAAGTTGAATCCATGGGCAGTCTACTTCCCATCTACAACCCTAGCCCTTTTTATTTATTTATTTTTTAATTTCGCAAAAGGGTCTCTAAATTGGAGAAGGGCTAAGTTGCAAAGGCTGCCCTGGAACCTGCCATCCTCCTGTCTCAGCTTCCCAAGTACGGGGATTACATACTCATGTCCCACCACACCTGGCTCTCATAAAAGAAAATTTTGATAGTTTTACTCTCAAAACTCATCTATGGAACCCTAGAAAATAAACCAGAGTCATTAGCCTGGCACTGAAACAAGCCATTAACTGACCCAAATGTTTACTTAAACCTTTATCACCCTTTATCTTGGGACAAATACTCGATATTCCACCCAAACAGAATCATTTACTTCTCCCCAAATGTGTGAACTCTGTACTCTCACAGATCTTCTTCTCTGCTTGGATCACCTTTCTCTGCCTATCAAAAGTCATAGTCATTCTTCAAACCCAAGATCTCAAAATCAAGCTCTATAAACTAACCCTCCCACCTCCACCTAGCCAAATGATAAGAGTTCTACCCCCTCTGAATTCTACCCCCTCTGAATCAGAATTTACAGGTTTTTTTTGTATTGTTTACGAAACTTAACTACCGATTAAAAGGCAAATGGGGCATGTATGCTTATCTTCCTAGGCTGTGAAGAAACTGCTAATCACTCTCATTTTTGTGTACCCCCAGATACCTCACAGTCATGTAGTAGATGCTTAATAACTGTGCAAGGAAGGAAAAGAAATTCCAACCATTATCAGGTAAACAGCAAAGATAACTATTTCTTCAAAGGCAGAGGTTTGATCTACAACACTATCATGCCAAGCTTCCAAATAACATCTCTTCATCTTTGCTTTTCAAAATCACGATGTCTTTGGTCTTATAAGCAGTTCTACATTTTATGGGAAGAACTATTTTGAAACATTAATAAGCTATGTTCCAAAGAAGTATACTACATACTTTATACGTCTCAATTTTAGTTCCTCCTGAACTTGGCCACTACATTTTTAATTTTAAAAATATTAACTATTTATGAAAAATGATAACTTCCAGTCCCACTTAATATGGCTAAGAAAAGTCATAAATGAAAGAATACCATTCTTTTTTTAAAGGTGCATTTTGCTTGGATAATACACACAGACTTGGTGAAATAGGTAAAGGTAAAGTGGATTTATACATAAGCATTAATTCTTGTTGAAACCTGCAGACAACTGTAAACCAGATATTTCAATTTAAAAAACACCAAAGGGCGGTGGGAAGGTTATCTTTTTCCACTACTGTTACCAGTAGCATCTTAAAGCAGAAACTCAAATATTTTCTGCATCTTCGCCTACACAAAAATATAAAAACTTAAACAGAAAAAGAAAACCAAAGCTAGCTCCTTGAAAAATATTTTATCCTGGAAGAGTAAAAACGTCAAAATCATAATAGATACTCTTCTTCTCTGGTAATGAGGATATGATTTCTGGAGCAGAGGAAACTCCACTCTAAATAGATGGAGTACAGAAAGGACTGCACAGTTCTCGTGCATACAAAACTGACTATTTAAAGGTTTGGAGAGCAAAGGGCAAACTACAAAATTAAAATGTTTTAACAAGACTAAAGGAGAGGGCTCAAGTCACCCGATGAAAGAAGGACTAATAAAATCTGCAAGGTCACTGGGACCTACCAGGTCACAAAAGGTGGAGGTGGGGGTTGTGGTGGGGGGAGCTGCGGAGTCTGGGCCAAAAACATGTCAGAAAGACAGGCTGGGGCTGGAGTCCTTGGTTTGGGATGGGGGAACTGGGGTGAAAGTCAAGGCACGCGCAGTTTTGAGGAAGGTGTTCGGGAAAGGAAGAAAGGTAGAAAGGAGGCGAAGAGGAGGTTGAGGAAGCTTGAGAACTGCGGCTGCAGAGTCACGGAAACACTTCGCTCCGCTCCAGGATCCGGAGACCAGGCCTGTGCCGGGGCCAACTCGGGGCAAGACCCCGTGACCCCACCCCAGAAGACCGCCGGCCCCGGGCGGGGAGGCGCCCCGGCGGCGCGGACGAGCCTCGACGCGCCTCGGAGGGTCGCGCCCGGGGCGGCCAGGCTCGGGGCCCGCGCCCCCTGCCCCGCGCCGCGGCGTCCTTACCCGGCGCGAAGCTGTCGGCTCCGGCGGCCGGCGGCCCCGGCAGCGGCGCCTCCTCCCGCGGCGGGCGCCTTCACCCTTCCGCGCCCAAGATCGCCATCTCGCAGCAGGCGCGGCGGCGGCGGCAGCCACCCAGGCGTCAGCCCCGGCAGCCCAGGCCGCCCGCAGCCACTCGCAACCCGCACGCCGCGCTCGCCGACACCCGACCCTCCCCCCACCCCCGCCCCGGCCACGCGCCACTCGCGCCCCACACCTCCCTGCCTCGGGAGCGCGCCGCGAGCCCGCGACGCCAGCGCCGCGCACCGAGCGCGCGCCTCCCCCCCGCCCCGCGCCGCGCGCTGCGCCGCGGCCGCCTAGAGCTTCCAACTCCGGACCCGGAATCCGGCCTCCCGCGAGCATGCGCAGCGAAAACTCTCCTCCGGGTCTTCGGAGCGGTGGAGTGGAGGTGGGAGCCAGCCAATAGGGGCGGGGGGCGGGGCCTGAACCTGTGGAAGGGGCGGGGCCGCCGCCGAGATTTGGGAAGAGGCTTCTTCTCTGAGCTCTACTTGGGTACTGCTGACTTGACTTTCCGGTCCGCCGAAGCCTGGGCACGACCTCAAGTAAAGTCCTCCGGGCACTGACGTACTTTTCTCAAACACTTTACAGCAAAAGTGGGCTGTTAATAAATACTTCTTGACCTAGTTTAGTATTTGACTTAGAACCGACTGCAAGAGTAAATAACTGCATTTAGCAGATGGTTATACCAGAAGACTTGCAGTCTCTTTTTATTGGCAATCAAATTGTTCATCTCTCCACCCGTCCCCGCCCTTAACTTCATCAGCCCAATAATAAACCTAATACGTACTGGGCAAGCACAGGTGTCCACGCAACAGTCCTATAAGGTAGCATCTATTACCTCCATTATACAAGTGAGTCAACGAGCTTAGAAAAGTATTGTTGGTAATTTGCATTGCTTTCAGAAGAAAGGCCACCCTGCAAATAGAAATCAGTGATGACCACGTTACTCCGGAGAGTGTAACCATCTCCCTCATCTGTTAGGTAGTCATAAGCAAGGCGCCGAAAGAAATGGGATAGGAAGGAGCCCTCCTAAGAAGAGATGGGGATTGCCCTGCCCACCTGTGATCAGAGACTTGGAGCCATTACATTGCAGCTTTAGATACCAGAGGAAAATTTGCAAAGTGATTTAACGCAGTCGCACTAAGCAGTAACCGTCCGAAATTCCTATGTATGAGGAGGGGTGGGATTTCTGAACAGTATTAAAACTTCATCATCCTGCACACTCGCCCCTTCTCCTGTGGAACCTACTCAACAAAGCCTTTCAACCTACCCTATCTGTGACACCCAAATGAAATATTTCTTTGGAGACAAAAACTGAGGAAAACTCATGACCCTGTGACACATACACTCACTCCCAACCTTACTAGCTCTCCTTCCTTCTGGGAAGCTGGATGTCCCTAGTCCCCTCCAAAGCAAACCTCTCCACCGACTGCTCCTTCCTGTGACCCTTTCTTGGTGTATCTCTAACTTCATCTTCTCTACTGGCTAAACTTCTCAGTATGACCAGGTTTTAAGACTTTTCTGTTCCAAATGTTCCCCTGACTTTCTAGTACCTTTCTAGTTCTCTCTCTACTTTCATTGTAACTAACCTTTTTGAAAGATTTATATATGAAGAACAGCAGTGGCATTCCATGAATAAAATTGTAGGATTCAATAAATATCTCTTGACTAAGTGCATATTCCCGTCCACTCCAGTGCATTACTTCCTGTCCAGGTTTCACACTTAAATTAGGTGCGTATCTGCATGATCCACAAAGATCACTCTATAATATACATCTGAGAAGTCACTCCACTACTCAAAGTCATTCATTGGCTCTTCAGAGCTTTTTTTTTTTTTTTTTTTGCAGTACTGGGGATTGAACTCAGGGACATTCTACCTCTGAGCTATGCCCCCAGCCCTATTTTTTATTCTTTATTTTGAAACCGAGTCTCACTAAGTTGCAGAGTGCCTCACTAGGTAGTTGAGGCTGGCCACGAACCCGGATCCTCCGGTCTCAGCCTCCCGAATGCTGGGATTCCAAGCGTGCGCCACCACGCCCGGCTCTTCAGAGCTTTTATGACAGAGATTAACATAGTATTCAAGCCTCCTTCATGCTCACCTGCTCTGCCTTTCTTGTTAGAAAATCTCCTCACAGTTGGCCAAATACTAACCTCTGGTGCTTCAACGCATATTGTTTTCTCAGAGTTTGTCCCCATCTTTTTGCCGACACCCAAATCGAATCAAAGCATGTGAACAATTTTAACCCTATTGAAACACACTGGCAAGTGGCCTTCCAGGAAGAGCTAAGAAGGCTTCAGTGACACGTTACCTGGGATTAAAACAGCTCTGGCACTGTGGACCACATTCTGACTTTCACGACCCTAGGCACTTTTACCCTGTGGGCCTCTTCCTCTACAAAATGGCATTACAAACTATATTTTGGACTGCATTGATACAGAGACAATTGTACCGACATTATATTTTAAAATATTTCCTTTAAGTCAGGTATGGCGGTATGTGCCTGCAATCCCAGCTACCCAGGAGGCTGAGGGAGGAGGATCTCAAATTCCAGGCCAGCCAGGGCAACTTAACAAGACCCTGTCTTAAAATGAAAAGGGCTGGGAACATAGTTCAGGGTAGAGCTCCCTTGGGTTCAATCCCCAGTACTGCAAAATATATAACTAAATAATTTGACATTAACATGTACTATTTTCCCATATGATTTTAATACAAATTAAAGCATTTTTAGCCAAGCATAGTATTGCATACCTATAAGTCCAGTACATGGGAGGCTGAGACAAGAGGATCACAGACTTCAAGCCAGCCTCAGCAAAATTAAAGAATAGAAAGAGCTGGGCTGCAGCTTGGAAATAGAATGCCCCTGGGTTCAATCTCTAGCGCACACACACACACACACACACACACACACACACACACACACACGAAGAAAAGAAAAGATGTTAAAGGCATTTTCATGGGCTATAAAAGTATTATGAGGCACTGTGCCCATTTGCCTAATGGATTACCTGAGCCTGCAGCCACCTACAAACTGTTAGATTTGGACAACTCAATCCAATTGTACCTCAACTAGAAAATTGGTAAAGTGCTACCACATGTATTGTAGTGCTTCTTATCGATGCCCATGTGATCATGAATATATTTGGTATATGGGTAAATATGTTATGTTATTGTTGAGCCACAGTCCATTTTCTTACTGGAATAATTTATAAAAGACACATTCTGTCATGTGCATATTGATCCTCGGTAAACTATTGGTCTTTTCCATTTTTGTTTTCTTTTTACCTCACACATCCTTTCCCATCTTAAAACCATATAATTTATCTGCTTTCATTTTTTTCCAGTTGTTAGACAATTCAATTTTTTCATTAAATAACTTTATTCCTCAGTATTTATTTTGGAGTGATGACCTAACTTTTATTCTCTCTAAATACCTTGTGGCATTCCCAAAGCCTATTTGTTAAAGAATCTTTCTCTAACTGTAGTGATCGTGCGTGCGTGTGTTCTACCTTTAAGCTAAACCCCAAGATCTACTTTATATTTTTATGTTGAAACAAGGTCTCACTAAGCTGCTGAAGGCCTCGCTAAATTGCTGGCACTGTCCTCAAATCTGTGATCCTCCTGTCTCAGCCTTCCCAGTACTGGATGTGCCACCATGCCCAGCCTCTAAGTGTAGTGGTTTTAAAGTATATCCATGAATTTGTTGATACCCCTCCCTTCCCAAACTGGAGCCTAATTCTCTTCTGAATGAGTATGGATATAGTTAGTGGCTTGTTTCTAATATATATAATGAGACAGAACTGTTACATTCAAGAGTAGGTCATAAAAAGACATTGTGGATGTTCCCTCTTCTCTCTCAGACCATTAGCAGCTGCCAAGTGGCACACACACATCAAGCAGCGCTATCAACAGGCCCACAGAGCAAGGAGCTAAAACATTTTGCCAGCAACCAGCAAGGATCTGAGGACTCCTGCCAATCTCCACATGAGTGACACATCTTAGAAGCAGATCTTCCAGCCTCAATCAAGCCTTCAGATGATTGAATCTTGAGTGAAACTCATTAGACACCTCGAACTAGATAGAACCACCCAGCTAAGTGACTCCAACATTCCTAACCCATCGAAACTGTGAGCTAATAAATATTTACTGTTTTACGCCACTAAATTTTAGGGAGAACTTATTATTCAGCAACAGAGAACAAATATACTCATCTGACGGTTCTCATCCTGGAACAATTTTGCATCCCAGGGAAATTTGGCAATGTTTTAAGACATTTGTCCTGATGGTGGTTTGCAGTGGTGGTGGTGGTAGCTGGGGAATGTCCATGGACATCTAGTGGGTAGAAGCCAGGGATGCCCAAGACAGCCCCTCCCCTTCTCCACTGAAGCAACAAACAATTACTAGGTCCCAATGGCATTGGTGCTGATGAAACTGCACCAACCTATCTACTTTCCCCAGCTGCACTTTAAAAGCTTCCTTGTTCACATGTTTCACTTGGGAACATCCACAATGCTTCTTTATGACCTAGACTTGAAAGTGGCAGCTCTGCCTCCTTGCAGCGTCATGGCCCTTACTCATATGATTGCTCCTTCACTTGTTTTATTAACCCTCCCTAGTATTCTCCTCAAACCCCAGCTGATCAAAGCCTGAAATCCAGAGAAAGCAGGGTCTCTTAGGACATTTGCTGCTTCCTTCAGGACTCCTTCGAAGGCAGTAAAATCAACATGAAGCCTGCCTGCTCCCCTTGAATGGTACTCTCCTACTTACCTTCCTCAAGCACAACACACTTATCAAGAATATTAGACTTCAGGATTGGGAATAACTTAAAGCAATTATATCTTATGAAACAAGCTATTTTTGATGATTGTATGAATCAAGATTCTGGGGAGAAACCAAATCAATAGAATATATACATACACATATATGTAGATTTGTTAGGAAATTGGCTCACACAGTGACAGAAGTAGTTAAAAAGTTTCATGATGACTGCCAGCAAGCTAGAGAGTCAGAGATGCCTGTAGTGATGACTCAATCCGAGAAGCTGGATTGAAGCTGAAGTTTCAGAGCAATAGAGGCCCATGGAACAGCCTCCAATAAGGGACAGGATACTCAAGAACCTCCACAGGGCTGCTGGGGCAAGTCCCAGAGGCCAAAGAACCTGGAGTATGATGTTTCAGAGCAGCAGCAGCAGCAGGAGAAAACACACCTTTCTCAGAGAGGAAGAACCAGAGAGGGAGATACACTTGTGTTTTCCTGTACCTTCGGCCCTCAGTGAGTTCCCACATTCAAGGTGGCTTTTCCCCACTCAGTTCACTGACCCATGTGTCAATCTTCTCCAGGAACATTCTCATAGACACACTCAAAAGTAATGTTTTGCTATTTCTGTAAACATCCTTCAATCCCATCATGTTGACATCCAAATTAACCATCCCAGTGCTACTTGATCAAAGTTTTATTAACATTACACTAAAATAACTCCATTTGAATTGTACATTTCAATGATTTTTGACAAGATAATATACTTGGGTAACTACCACCACAGTCATGATGCAGAATATTTCCACCATTATAGAAAACACCCTGAAGCCCATCCTCGCCTCAGCTATTCCTGTTCCTTGGCAACCACTGACCTGCTTTCTATCAGTATAGAATAATTTTATTTTTTTCAAGAACTTAATACAAGTAAAATCATCCAGTATATATTCTTTGGTATCTAGTTTCATATCAGCATATTTTAGAGATCTATTCATTAATATTACTGTGTGTAGCAGTCATTTCTCTTTACTGCTGAGTAGTAGTCCATTATATAAGTTTGCAATGATTTGTTTATTTTTGTCCTATTTATGGATATTTAAGTTGTTTTCAGCATTTAGTCATTGTAATTAGAGATTCTATGAACACTTAGTTAAAAGTCTGGTGGACATGGTTTCATTTTTCTTGAAAATTGGAAATGATGCCCTGGAGTGAAATTGTCATATAATCATATACTTAACTCTATAAGAAATTGTCAAACTGTTTTGTATATTTTTGGTGAAGTTCAAAACATTTGTCTATTTCCAGTTGATTTTGTTGTCTTATTACTAAACATATTCTACATATAATCTCTTTTTTTTATACCTATCATTTGTCAGAATATTTTCTCCCAAATGAGGCTTGTTGTGGTAGTCAGCCTCTAAGATTGACCTTGCTGGTCTTGGCCTCCTAGTGTCTACAGTCTTATCCAGTCTTTTCCCCTGTAGAACTGATCCATGTGACCAAAAGGAAATTTTAGAAGCAACAGTGTGTGGCTTCTTAGGCTGGATCATAAAAGACACTGTGGTTTAGACCTTGCCCCCTTGGGATGCTTACTCTAGAGAAAGCCATTCCTTTGTAAAGGCCGATGTAGAGAGGAACTGAGACCTGTTGATAAATAGCCAGAAGCAATTTGCCAGCCATATGTGGCCCCTTGGAAGTGAATCTGTGAGCCATGTCAAACCCTCAGGTGGCTCTAATTTTATGTGACACTCTGTGCTAGAACTGGCTAGCCTAGCAATTCACATATTCCTGATCCACAAAAACTGTGAGCAATAATAAATGTTTACTTATTCTTTAACTTATTCCTGATTTTCAGGGAGAGCATTCAGTATTTTACCTATTTTAAGTATAATGATATCTGTAAGTTTCTTTGCATATGCCTTTTTTCCTTAAATCATGAATGAATACAAAATTTTATTAATGCTTGGGGAAGGGGAGGCATCCATTGAGATGATCTTATGTTTTGTTTTGTTTTCATGTTTAGGCTATTGATATGATTAATTGATTTTAAAATGTCAAACCTTCCTTCCTGGGATAAATCACACGTAGTCATTGTGCATTGTCTTCTTTATATTATTGCTGGGCTATATTTACAAATGTTTCAAAGAATTTAAGGAATCCAGTTCCACTAGGGATATTGATGTTTAGTTTTCTTATAATGATTTGGTCTGGTTTTAAGTAAGACTATTCTGATAAAATAAGCTGAAAATGTAACTTCCCTATCTATTATCCAGGCCAGGAATTTTCTTTTTGAGAAAAGTAAAGTATGAATTTAATTTCTTTTGTAGATAAAAGACAATTCAAATTTTCTATTTATTGTCTTTCAAGATATTTGTTCATGTCATTTAAATTGTCATATTTATTGCCCTAAGGTTCTTCGTAATATTCCTTTATTATTCTTTAATATTCCTAGGATTATAATGCTGTCCCATCTTTTATTTTGTATATTAGTTATTTGTATCTTCCCTTTCTCTTACTTGATCAATTAAATTTAAGGTATTTCAGTTTGATCTCTTCAAAGAAAAAGTTTGATTTCATTAATTTTATTGCTTATTTATTTCAGCTTTTATCTTTATCATTGCCACGTTTATATTCTTTTGGGGGTTATTTTCTCTTTTTTTCCCTTTTATTTCTTTTGTGTTGGGGGGCAGGGACTAGGGATTGGACTCAGCATTCTACCTCTGAGCTGTGCCACCACGCCCAGCTCCCCAGCCATATTTTATTTTTTGTTTTGAAACAGGGCTTCACTATGTTACTAAGAGTCTTTTAAGTTGCTGAAGCTGGCCTTGAATCTGTGATCTTCCTGTCCCAGCCTCCCAAGTACTGAGATTATAGGCATGCAATCCAAGACTTGCTATTCCCTCACCCCCAGGGTACAAATTACTTTGTTCATTTGGGACTTTGTTCTTTTCTAATACAGGATATAGAGGAAAAGTTTTCTTCTGAGCACTGCATTAGAAAAAATACCATTTTATGTCTTTAATTTTCATTTCATTCTAAATGTTTTTATATTTCTTGTTATTTCTTCTTTGACCCATGAGTTATTAGGAAATGTGCTGTATAACTTCCAAATATTTGGGAATTTTCCTTTTTGTTATTATTTCCTAACTGAATTCCAATTGACCATGGAGGGGGGTGGCCAGAGAACATACTCTGTATTATTTCTATACTTTAAAATGATGTATATCTGTTTTATATCCCAATATTCCTGGTGAATTTTTCATGTGTGTGTGAATGCTGTATACTTTGCTGTTGTAGGGAGTAAAGATTGTTCTACAAAAGCCTATTATGTCAAGTTGGATAAAAGATTTGTCCCAGCCTTCCATAGCCTTACTGGTTCTTGTCTATTTATTCTATCCATTACTGGAAGGAGAACTGGAATCTTTAATTATACTTGTGACTGCACCTTTTCCTCATTTCATTCTATCAATTGCTGCTTCATGAATTTTGCAGTCCTACTTTTGGGTGCATAGCATACATGTTTGGAGTTGTTATATTTTCTTTATTCTAACAAAATCGTCCTCTTAATCTCTGTTGGGGTTACTTTCCCTGATGTTAATACATCCACTTCAGTTTCCTTGAGATTGCTGTTTGTGAAGCATTTTTCCCAACCTTTACCTTTAATGTATCTGTATTTTTAATATTTAAAATAGTTTTCTTGTTGACAGAATGTGATTGAGTCTTTATTTTTTATCTACTCTGGACAATATCTGGCTTTTAATTAATTTACATTTATTACAATGTAAAGTGTTACATTCTGCATATAGTCTTGTAGAGATTCACCAGATTAAGAAAAACTATGTGGAAGAGAGTACTGTTGTCCCAGACATCCCAAGTAGGGACACTCTAAACTAGCCAGCTGCCAGCCAGCCCTCAGATATATGAGGAAATATAGCTGAGATCAGAGGCACCTCCAAGCTAAGACCATTTGAAATCATCAACGTGTACTGCACTACTCAGATGCTTATTATTTCAAGGCGCTGTTTTGAGACAGTTTATTATCAAGCATTATCAAAGCAATAAACAACAGAGATGTCAAATAATACTTAGTGAGAGCACTCACTGTGTATTTGAGGTATTAAGTCATAGATAACATTTGCATATGGTAGATATTCTCATATATTTGTTTTTCCTTTTGTTTTATTTGTTCTGTCTCTGAAGCACTTGGTCTACTACCCAGGAGCAGTAATGGTGCCAGAGAACATTTCCCTCTAATACTTCAGTAGCATTTTAGGCATTAGACCTGCCCCCCACCCCCACAAATGTCTAATGTTATACAGTCATTAGGTATTTGAGGAATTAGGAAATTAGATGGGTTTTATGTAATCAAAATGGCAAAGATAATGATATTCTCTGCCTCAAATTCTCATGTGGATTTAATCTATGGGTGGGAAGCAAAGAGAATGTATTCAGGCTTTTAAGGAGAATGTATGAATGATTTCAGTCATGATGTTCTGAGGATTCAGATTGTACAATATCATTAAAGAAATTTTGAAAATACAGGCTGCCAAATTAAAGTCCTTGATCTTATATATGTTGTTAACAATTTGTACTTAACAAAGATGTACGCTATATTGCACGAATTACTACAATAAAAATTAAAAAATTAAAAAAAAAGAAAGTTTCTAAATAGAACATATAGAGGCTTCAGTTGCATTTAAGCATTTATTGAGCACCTGTTATGTACCGGACATTATAAACATGAAATCAGTGAAAATTAGCCTCTGCCCTGGAGGAACTGGGAGTTCAGAAAAAAGATAAATCTCTATTTCAACATACTATGGTAAACCCAATGACATGGGCTGCACTAAAAGTTCACGGTAGTTGAGAAGTGTAGCGTAATAAGTAGAAGACCATCTGTCTCAGAAACGTAGAGAATAAACAGATTCAGACAAGTAAAAGAAGGCTGAGGTAGGAAAAGATTCTGGCAAGGAGGAATAGCACGAATAAGGACCTGGAGTGTGGAGCAGCATAGATTATACAAAGAATCACAGGACACAATGTGGGACTGAGAATTATACTTTCCCAGACATATACAAAGGTCTGTTATGTATTTGCTTATGAGATGCGCAATTACTTTTTGTGATAGATGTTTTTGTTTTACATTTTCTATTTCATTTTACATGTGAGGAAAATAATCTTTGAACCCTCTAGTCTCTTTTGGATTTCTATAAACCCCAAGTGAACAGAGAGCAAGTTTATCTTATTTTCTCCTGCATCTCAGCACCCTAGTATAGTGTATGGAACTTTTATGGATTCACTGCATGCTTGTTGAACAAATTATTAAATTCTGAGCCTGTGAGAAAATCCAATTTAAATTAATTTACTTATTTATGTGTGTGGTACTGGAGACTGAACCCAGGGGTCATTCTACCTCTGAGCTACACCGCAGGCAGGCCCTGTTTTATTATTACTATTGTTGTTATTATTTTATTTTGAAACAGGGTCTTGGTATGTTACCATGTGCTAGCCTCTAACCTGTGATCCTCCTGTCTCAGCCTCATGAGAACTGGGATTATGGGAGTGCACCACCACTCTCCACTTAAATTTCTCTCTTAAATGATTCTTTTAGCTTACTTGTAAGACCTTTTTTTCTTGAATATCTTAGCTTTCTGAAGTTGTCATCAGTAAAGAATAGCTTAATTTTCCTTTTTGTAATTCTCCCCATTTTTGGATTTTAAAAAATACCCAACTGTTTTATCCTTATACAACCATCTATTCACTATTCATTCAGCTTGGGTTTGTTGAATACTTGATGATCCTGTGGCACTGTACTGCACGCCAGGGGGTCAGCAGTAACAAATCAGACCTCTTCTAGGCCCCAGTGGAATTTAGATTCCAGGGAGGAAAACAGACAACTATTGGGCAAATAATTGACAAGCACACTGATGTTACAAAACAAAAGTGAATAGTTGTGGGAGTTTGTTATAGCTCCTTTTAGTCTCTACTCAGAAAGGATTGCTATATGGTGATTATATAACATGTTTATCATGTTTTAATGTTATGTTCTCTATTTTCTGCTTTATCATATTTTATATATATATATATATATATTTTTTTTTTTTTTTTTTTTTTTTGCGGTACTGGGGATTGAACTCAGGGGCATTCTACCTCCAAGCTATACCCCCAGCCCTATTTTTTATTCTTTATTTTGAAACCGAGTCTCACTAAGTTGCAGAATGCCTCACTAGGTAGCTGAGGCTGGCCGCGAACCCGGATCTTCCGGTCTCAGCCTCCCAAAATCATATTATATTTATAGTTAATATACAACACATAGTAAATCTACTATTGGTATTACTTGATTGAATGAATAAAAAAATAAGTAAATGTTGCTTGGTAGAATTTGCTTTTCTTGTTGTTGTTCCAGTATTGGAGATCAAACCAAGGATCTTGTATATGTTAGCCAAGTGCTCTAAAACTGAGCTATACCCCCAGCATTTTTTTGTTTTTCTTTTCTTTTCTTTTTTTTTTTTTTTTTTTTTTTTTTTTTTTTTTTTTGTCTGTTTTTATTTTGGGACAGGGTCTCCTTAAATTGCTCAGACTGTCCTTGAACTTATAATCCTCCTGTTTTAGCCTCCTGAGTAGCTGAGATTGTAGGTGCACACAACTGACGTGGCTATATGCTATTTTCATTCAAATTTTTGTTCACTCTTGCTTTATAAGTTATTATCAAACATATTATCAAGCAACAAGTTTGATCCAGATACACAAAGTGTACATCTTTAGCAATGTCTGTAGTCTTATTTCTCTTTGAAAAATAAGCAAATTTATCCTGTCCCAGAAACAGGAAACTCAGAGTTGGAGGAATCATAATCTTTATGGCAACTGCCTGTCAAGCTGCTGACCTGGAAAGAGTGGCCTCTTTGGTAGTTGTGGAGGGTAACTAAACTTTATTATTATTATTAATTTTTTGCAGTATTGAGGATTGAACCCAGAGGCATTCTACCTCCAAGCTACACCTCAGCCCTATTTTTTATTCTTCATTTTGAAACAGGGTCTCACTAAGTTGCTGAGGCTGGCCATGAACCTGTGATCCTTCTGAGTCTCCCAAGTCCTGGGATTACAAGCGTGCACCACCATGTCTAGCTCTAAATTTTATTTTATTATATTTTTATTGGTTCATAATGAAGTATAGAGTGACAGGAATATACATGCATACAATACTTGGTGTGTTTCCCTCTGGATCCCATCCTACTCCTTCCCCTTCCCACACATGTCATTGAGATTGGTATTGATAATTTCATAGAGGTACATAGCATTATTTAAACTGTTATCTTCATTATATCTCTATTCTCCCTCCCTCTTCCCTATATCCCTTCCATTACTCCATTGGAGTCTCTACTCCTTTTTCTGAGGCCTCTTTTGTTAGCTAAACTCTTGGATAGCTAAATTTTATTTAGTTTCACTAGACCTTTATAGATTCACTGAATGCAGATTATTGCTTCCCTTCTTACCCTGTTTACCATGTAAGAAAATCTTTCTTCTGACCATGTTTCTAGCACAGAAACAAAAAATCTCCAGCCCCAGGGGCTTGCTACATAAAACCTAGGAAAAAAACAACTCAAAGCTTATTAGTCCAGTCAAATTATCTTTCATAAGAATTTGAACTAAGAACCAGATGCAGTGGTGCACACCTGGATCCCAGCTACTCAGGAGGCTGAGGCAGAAGGATGGCAAGTTGGGGCCAGCTTGGGCAATTTAGGAATACATGGACCCAAAATAAAAAATAAAAAAGGCTAAAGGTGTAGCTCAGTGTTAGAGCCCTTACCTAGTACGTGCAAGGCCCTGGGTTCAATCTTCAGTACTGAAAAAAAGAAAGTAACAGACATGGAGTTTGACTTAGCAATCTATTATGAGTGCTGGAACTGAACCTTTGGTCAAGTCTAAATCAAACAGCTTCATAGAGGCTCATGTCAACCTAGAGTTACCCAGGAACAGAACCCAAGAGCCAGATGCACAAAGGAATTGAAATATAGATGCATAAAAATGGAAATGGTATTGCAAGTGCATGCATGAGATTGTCTGAAGATTTTTTAACATTTATGAGACTTAATGGTACTATTTGCAGTTGGATTGTATGAGATTCCCACTTATCTTTCAAATAAATTCTCTTCTCACCTGGTTTATTAAAACATCTTTCTCAGCTTGTCAGGCAAATACTTTTGAAGCAAGAAGCTGCATAGCTATTTCAGGGTGCCTCAAATTCTGGTAGTGTGACCACACCCCCAGCTGAATGGTCTTGGCAAGGTGTTCCCATAGCCATCAGTGCTTCCGTTATCTGTGTCCACAGAAGTATATCTCAGACACATGACATGTATTTGGAACTAATCGATGGAGTATTTCTCTGATGACTATGACTAGCATTTAGATATATTATTCAGGACTCTTTACCAACAAGTGTTCAAAGCATAACCTCTTAACTTCATTTGGCAAAATATTCTAGATAGTATAGATTTATAAGGTACTGTGGGACTGGAGGTGTAGCTCATTAGTAGAATGCTTACCTAGCATGCATGAGGCCCTGGGTTTGCTTCTCAGCACCTTGGTGGAATGGGGGCTGGGAGGAGTCGAAACAAAGAAAGCATTGCTGCAGCATCTTCCATCCAGGGCACAACAACTAGACAGGGTTAGGTCCTGGACAGGATTAGGCAAGCTTGACATCTCAGAAAGCAAAAAAGATAATCTTTGTATGGCAGTAGAGAGAGGAGGTGATGTTGAAGGTTAAGTGGAATCTGATACCAATAACATTAACAGAATAGTCCAGGCAAGGCAAGAGAGAAAGGAAGTGAGGCTCCAGGTTAAATGGAATCTGATATCAATGACATCAAATAAGCAAGCAGGCCATAAATCAAGGCATGCTTGGAGACAGTTACTTCAGTTGAGGAGGATCTGCTGAAAGAGGACTATAACTTCAGAACACTCCAAGCTACTGCACAACATTCCTGCTTTTGGATCATAAAGAACTTCTTATGGTCAAAGGGAGGTCCAGGACCAGTCAGGAGACTTCAGAGCTTTTGTCCAATAGTGATGAATGCACTGTCTTCACACAGATTTGGGCAGTGACTGGTCCGTGATCCCTACAGGAGCTCTGATGCATGAGACCTCAAGGGAGCCACTTTGGAGAGGATTTAGAGAGCCAGTCTGGCATCAAGGTCAAACTCAATCACATCACTCTGGTTAAATTTCTTCTTGGTCTTATCAACTGAAAATCTCATTGATGTGCTTATTGTTTGTCTTCCTACCAACAAAATATAAATTCCTTTAAGCATAGGCTTTAATCTGCTCCTCCTTCCAAACTCATTGCTGTGTTCTTAGTACCTTGAACAATGTCTGGCTCATCATATGTTCTTAGTAAATACTTATAAAATAAACAGAAGTCCGTGAACTCAGTGACACACTACTGGGCCAAGGAACTAGACAACAAGTCTGAGACTGGTGGTTCTACCAGTCCTTGATTAGACTGTACTGGGGATTGAACTCAGGGGCACTCTACCTCCAAGTTACACATCAACTCTTTTTATTTTTTGTTTTGAAACAAGGTCATGCTAAATTGCTGAGGATGATCTCAAACCGGTGATCTTACTGTCTCAGCCTCCCAAGTACTGGGATTACAAGAGTGTACTACTGAGCCAGCTTAGAATGCCTGCATATTAAACACATCTGGAAAACAACTGCCAGTGATCTCTCACCCCATTTGCACTTAAATCCTGCCCTCAATTATGATATTGCAACTTTTCTAAGAATTAAGAATGCTTGATATGATTGTCTTATCTGTTTGTGTCTGTTGAGCAAGCCCTCAGCCATGAACACTTTTTTTCATCCTGTCTGAGATGACTTTTCAATTTCTCCCTCCCCTCCCCCTCCATTTTTTTCTCAGTAAACAAAATCCTCAGTGTCCATAGATAATAAAACACAGTTCTATCAGGGAAGTGTAAGTGGACATATTTTTTGGGAAACAGCTTAAATTTCTCATTTTTTTCTTTTTTTTGAAAAGCAGCCACATGGCTTAATATTTATTCAGCACTTGTTTACTAATTAACCAGCTATCTCCCATTGAGTCAGTAACTCTTTCCCTATTTCCTTTTCCATTCTTTGAATACTGTAAGAGTGAGGACACACTTGGCTCAGCACTTCTCAACATAGATTTTGATGACATTTATTAGGCTGAACACTTCTGTCCTTGAACATTCTCTTTTCTTATTTTTTCTTCCATATCTAACATTTATTTGTTGTTCACTGTATGCCTGGAACTGTTGGAGGTACTGGTCTTATTTAATCCTCATGATAGAGTTATGAGGCAGGTACTAGTATAATTATCCCCATTTTACAGGTTAGAAAAGTAAGGCTCATGGCTAGCATGGGCAGAAGCAGGGTATGAGCCCAGGCAGCCTGGCTCCAGATCCAGCTGGCATAGCAGCTGTGCTGCCCTGGGAAGGGGCTGCTATCCAAATCCCGGCTGCAGCCCTGACTACTGAAGACTATGCTGAGTTTTGGAAGTGAGCCCTTCTCTCAAAGGAGGCTTCTCTGGGAGTGGTCAGTTCATTTATGAAGTGAGACTTGAATTAAAGCAAACTTTTTGCATCAGTGCAAGTTGAGGGAAAATAAAAATGTCTGCAGGTTACATGATTTTCATTCCAAACTAAAATATCTTTATGTCTCTTATCTTATAATTATTTCTTATTTCTACAAGTAGGAGAATATCAATGAGAAAATACCACTATTTGACCCACTCAAATATAGGCATATTTGAGAGGCAAAATCAGAAGTGGCTTTCTAATAACCTATTATCTCCAAATTAGGTCTGAGGCTTGATCTCAAAACAAGGCAGGTTCTACACATCCTGCTTGTTCCAGAACCAGGTGTCCCAGTTCCTTTCAGCCCAAGCATTCTCAAGGCTATTGGCTATGACATTGTAAATATCTGACTTCTGAGGTAAATATAGCAACTACAATAAAATAACCACCTGGACACATATCACGTGTTAGATTCTCTCAAAACCCTAAAATTATACACTAATATAGTGTTACTTAGAGAAATAAAGAACCTTGCTCAAGGTCACACTACTACTTACAGGCAGGCAGGACCTGGGTTTTCTGCAAAGCTCATACATTTTACACTGACAGGGGAGACTCCAGAGCTCTGGAGGCAGGGTTGAGTTTAGGGAGGGGGTAAGCTCAGGTGAGAAAACTGCTGCACTTTCATCCACTTCCTGCATCTTTTTTCCCTTAGCCACTTCCATCGGCTTCACACAGTCCCTCCAGTGACTCCACACACATCTTCCAAGGACATCACGAGGCCTTTCCGCTGATTTTTCAGAGCCCTTCTGAAAAAGGGCTCTGAATATTCATATGTGCACACAACATCCCTTGATGTGTTTCCCTCCCAACCCTCTGACTCTCCTCCCTTACATGCTAGTGAGATTGATGGTTATATATTCATCTATGCACATAAACAATTTTTAGTCTATTTCCTTCTTCCCTCAATCCCCTTACCCTACTCTACTGATCTCTCTCCTAATTTTCATGAGGTCTTTTTTCTTTGATATTTTTTCTCATATGAAAGAAAACACGCACCCCATGATTTTCTGAGTGGCTGATTTCACTTAACATGACGTTCTGTATATGCATCATTTTGTTATTCTTTTTGGCTGAGTAAAACTCCATTGTGTGTGTATACCACATTTGAGATTTATTTCTTTATGTGGCATAATCAAAGTGGAAACAGCATTCCATTAAGAAAAGCAAGTTTTGAAGGACACTAAGAAGATATATGATGACAGTCCACACAGTGCACTTTTTGAAAGCAAGAAATCAGACTGAATGTAAGTTGCAGAATAAAATAAACAACTTTAAAATTAAGTGATCATATTTGAATTGGTGGTTAAATCATTGAAGACCTATTATATACACTGCTTTGAGATGGATAATTGATATGATGCAAAGAAATACAACTAAGTCCTAGACTTGTTAGATCTATTGGTAAAATAGACCTGATGTTCATTAAAGCAAATAAAAATGTTAAAAGGGTTTTAAAGGACAGGAATGAAAGATTACCTTTATCAAAAGAAGTCATTGAAGATTTAAGAAAGACGAGAGGATTTAGGATAGACTTTGAAGATAACAAAAAATTATAGTAAGAGATTCTTGTAAATCCTGAGAAACATGAGAAATTGTATAACTAATTTGAGTATTATCCGCAACTATAACTTGGAAAAATTAGAATTTAAGTTGGGAAGGATATTTGGCAAATTTAAGACCTTTTAAAAATTATCATATCATAAAAAGTACATCTTTTCCCTCTGGAGATGTCATTTCTTTCAAAATATGGCTATCTAAAAAAATTCACCAACATTCAGTAGCTTAAAACAGTATTTATTACTGTCATGGATTCTGTGGGTCAGAAATAGGAATAGGGCTGGGGGTAATAGCTTGTCTCTGCTTCACAACACCCATAACTTCCGCTAAAAAGACTTTAAAAAGCCAAGGATGGCCTGATGGCTGAGGCCTGGCATCACCTGGAGGGTTCATTCACATGTCTGGCAGTTAATGCTGGCTTTTGGCTGGGGCTTTAGCTGGATTTGTTGACGAGAGCTTTTACACATGGCTTCTCCATGTGGCCTGGACTTCCTCATTTTGTGACAGCCTCAGGTGACAGGTCAGCTCAAGACTCCAAAAGTGAGCATTCCAGCAAGCAGGCAGAAGCTAGACCGCCCTTTCTTACTTAGCTTTAAGGATCAAGCAGCATTACTTCTACCCAGTTCTTTGGTTATAAGAGAATCACAAGCCCTATAATCAGGCTTCTGTTCATATCACCACTAAAGTCATTCTCATGAAGGATGTTGACCTTCATGGTGATGCAGTCTCAGGCACTTCATGGCTTTACATTCTTGACATGCACTCCTAGCATCTTCCTTTTTCGTGGTTTCTATAATGTTCTATTTAGCTTTTCCTCATGTTTCTACTGTCTCATTTTCAGTCTCCTTTGTGATCATAGTCTATTCTTCTTTTTCAGACCAGAACTCCATGTTGATGTTCCTCAGATTTACTTTTGTCTCTTCTTCCTACAAACTCTTTGAACTGCCATTTTTTTAATCCTATTATCTCTTTCTTGATATATAGGTTTCATAAATGTTTACTTCTGTTACCATCTATTATAAATAGTCTTGACTTAGACACTATATAATGAGCAGAGTTTCCCCAAGTTCCATACTCATATTTGCAACAATCATTTGGATATTTGCTTAAGTCTTCTAGAAACCTCTAACTCCACATGCCAAAACCTGAACACCCTAGTCTATGTCTGTGCCTCAAACCTGCTGATTATCTTCATCCCTCTCTTGAGGATCCCTCCGAATGCTCTGATTAGAAACCTAGAATCATTATTAACTCCTTTCTTTCCTTACCTTCCTAGACCAATGGGTCAATAAATCTTGATTTGGGGCTTTCCTCAAATATTTCTGGATATCATTTTCTTTTTATGCCTATTGCCTAAGTTCAGACTCTTAGTATTTATCCAGAACCATTCAACAGCATTCCAATTGCTCTTCTACTTTATTTACTTTCTCCAAGTATCTCGTACCTAACTTCAAGGTATAGAAGTAACACCTTTCTTTAGGGCTTTATCAATTTATCTTTGTGTACTGCATCGTTTCCTTGTAACTTTTTATGTGCAAATCTGACCATATTTCTTCCACAATATAGAACCTTTAAATACTACTCCTTTGTAAAGTAGTTAAATGCTTATTGTAATAGGAACCAATCACAAAGGGTTTTCACATTCAAAAGTGCTATTTTTAATGTAATCTATTTATGAATGTATTCACAGTGGTGATAATAGGAAGAAGGCTAAGCCAATCAATAACCCTATTACATCCTAGATCTTGTTGCCATAGATTGATAACAAAATAGCCCATTTTCCTATCCTTCCCTGTATCCACATCCTTTACAATTTAAGTCAAAAGAATTATTTTTCCAACCTATTGAATGTGGGCTGGTTTGTGATTAGCTTTGGCCAATAGAATACCAAAGAAATGATATGTAGATTCTGAGTCTAAATCTCAAGAAGATTGGCATGCATCTATTATATATATATATATATATATATATATATATATATATATATATATATATATATGCTTCTCAAGTAACTTTACTTTCCTCTTCTCATGGATGCAAACCTATTCATCCTATTTCACACCTATTCTGCCAACCCTTTTGTTCTTAATTAATGACCTTTCTTACACTTTATTAAGAAAACAGAAGTGATTCATTTAAAGCTGCCTTGTTTTTACCCCACGAATTCTACAATCCCGTTTTCATTTTCTTCTTCTCTCTTGTCACAACAGAGAAAACTATCTCTTCTTCCAAAGGCCAGTGTCTTCATTTGTTAGTGAAGACTCATGTGTCCTCATCTACCCAAAGATTTTGCTCCTTCTATTAGCCTCTTATATTAGTTAGCTTTTTTGTTGCTATGACCAAAAAAAAGAGATTGCCCAGCTCCAAGGCAGAAACATCACAGTGGCAGGGTGTCATGGAGGACAACTGCTTAGCTCAAGGCAGCTAGAAGCAGAAATCAAGAGAGAGAGAGGAAAGGACCAGTGACAGATATAAACCCCAACTCCTAGTGACCTACCTTATCCAATCACACCCTACCTGCCTACAGTTAACACCCAGCAAATCCATTCAAATGATTAATCCATTGATGGACTTATCCACTGGTGAGGTTTGAGCCCTGACTCAATTATTTCACCTCTGAACTTTTGTACATTGCCTTGAGTTTTTCTGGGGGACATTTCATATCCAAACCATAATACCTCTCTTTTGGACTTTATCAGTTGGTCTTTGTGTACTGTATTATTTCCATTAGGACACTAATGTGAAAACACCCCCCCCCCACACACAGGTGAATATTTACACAAACCCTGTGGATATTTTTCTGTTTTAATCTCACCTGACAACAAAATGGCTCAAGTTTTTACAAACTTTAGCAATATTGGGCCTTTGTTATTTATTTTTCTGTAATTTTTTTCTTCTCATTTTTCTAGACATATACCACATTCTCTTGATTTTCCTTTCAGATTGCTGACCACTTCTGTTTTTGTTATCTCTTTCTTTTCTATCTTACCTCTGAATGCTAGAATTCTCTAGAATCCAAAACAGAACCATTATCTCTTAGCTATCTACACTCACTATTGGAAATGACAATTACTTTCATATAGTGCAATTCATTTCTTCAGCCCTTGTACTGCCTCTGATATCTAGACTTGTGTATCCCAATTCCTTTTCAACATCTCCACTTAGATGCTTCAATTGCTTCAGAATTGGAGTGCTCATATGTCTATTAAGACCTCTCTTACTGTCCCTTAATTTAGCAAAGTGGCTCACAATTCAGTGGGAAAAGTAGATAAAAATCAACATTTATGAAACAATGTAAGTGCTTTAATAAAGGAAGAACATTTAATGCTACTAAATGCAATGGAACATAGAATTCAATATTCTTTATTATCACAGGAGAGATTTCTGCTATCATTTTAAAATAAATTAAAGCATGTATCACTGGTGACTCTTTTTGAATGTACTTTTTTTTTTTTTTGCGGTACTGGGGATTGAACTCAGGGGCATTCTACCTCCGAGCTACACCCCCAGCCCTATTTTTTATTCTTTATTTTGAAACCGGGTCTCACTAAGTTGCGGAGTGCCTCACTAGGTAGCTGAGGCTGGCTTCGAACCCGGATCCTTCGGTCTCAGCCTCCCGAATGCTGGGATTACAAGCGTGCGCCACCACGCCCGGCTCTGAATGTACTTTTTTAAAAGGATTTTTTTCTTAGAGAACTTTTAGGTTCTTAACAAAATTGAGAGGAAGATGAAAAGACACCCAATATACTCCCTGACACCCCACACACGTAACTTCCTCCATTACTAACATCCCCACCAAAGTGGTACATTTGTCAAAAATGATAAAACTGCATTGAAACATAGTTATCACTTCAATATGGTTTACATTGGGGTTGACTCTTAGAATTGTACAGACTATGGCTTTGGGTAAATGTATAATGACATGTATTCATAGCTATGGTACTAGGATATTTTCACAGTTCTAAAATTTCTGTGTTCCTGAACTACTTCCCCAATCCTATTCACCCTCTTCTTTTCCCTAATCTTTGATCTTTTACTGTATCTACAATTTTGTCTTTTCCAGTTGAAATCATATAGTATGTAACTTTTTCAGATTGGCTTCTTTACATAGTAATTAAGTATCCTCTATGTCCTTAAGTATTTGAATATCCTTTATGTCTTTTCATGACTTGATAGTAAACATTTGTTTCTAGTAGTGAATAATATTCCATTGTCTACATATAACATAATTTATCCATTTACCTATGGAAGGATAACTTAATGACCTCCAAGTTTTGGCAAGTATGAATAGAACTGCTATAAACATCTTCCAGCAAGTTTTTGTTTGAATATAAGTTTTTAACTCCTTTGGGTTGAAGAAACACAATTGCTGGATCGTGGATTCTCCAGCGAGGACTGTCACTAGTGACTATTGTGGCAACCATTTTGATGATCTCATCAGTTTATTTGCTGTGATTAACTGTCATCACTTTGCAAATCCCTTTTGGACTGCATAATTAATGATAGGACTAAGAAACCACTTTTAGAGGTTAGTGGGCTTTATAGTTTTTCCTCTGTTTCAAACAGGAACTTTAGCTCTATGATATTGGAAGAATATATTCAGAACTTTAATATGGAGAATTTTTATGACTCAACTAATTGTAAAACATATAATGATAATGTGTTCTAGTCTAATTTTCCAGTGTATTGGTGTGTATCATATATAAGCCCTACTCAGTAATGAGTTCTCTTTAGTTCGGTGTCAAAATATTTTCTCATTAGAAATTGGAGATGGTTTCTAAAGCAGTTAGGCAAAGATATTACTAATCTCTTGACAAGGTAATTTGTTTTTTATGCATAGATTCATGCATATAGTGATCTAAAAAATTAATACATTGCTAATGAAATAGTGTTTTTGTAGTACTCAGAATAATAAGTGGCATGAGCAACTTCTTGTGAAAGATATCATCCAGGCCTCCCAAGATCAACCCAGTCCCTATCATTTTCTGTATTTGATTTTTATTGATTTTTACTCTTTTGAGACTGAAATTTTTTTTATGATCAAAATCTTGATAGATATAAAAATGTTGACAGGAAAAGAAATGGATCATTAGATCCCTACTTATAGATGTATAAATGTACAAAATTTGGAGGCATGGAAGAAGATATTTGGGAAAAGTATTTTCATCAGGTATTGCCTAAAAAGTAACTAGATAGTATTTATTACATAATTATATGACAAAATCTTGAAAATAGCCACACATAGATACATAGATTATTATATTTAATCTTCATAAAATCCAATTTTGAAGATAGTCCCATTTGAAAGTAAAGAAAATTAATCTGAGAAAGGTAGAAATGAAATGTTCATTGACTTGTGTCTCTCTTTTATACCCCATATCCATTCCAATAAATCCTTTAGGATTTATTGATCACTTCTGATCACATATACCACTGTTGTCCAAAGCAATTTCATTTTCCACATGACTGTTGCTTTCAGACTGGTCTCATTGTTTCTTTGTTTTCCTACTATGCATTCTCTATGTTGCATTCAGAAAAACAACTTAAAAATTGATGTAAGATCATTATTCTTTAAAAAATTTCCATCTAAAATAAGATCAGAATTCCTTACCATAGTCCACAAGGTACTACACAGGTCTATATTTTAGTTTTCTCATGCATTACGTCAAAGTCCATTTTGTGCTGTTATCACACAATGCTGAAATTGGATAATTTATAATGCATAGAAGTTTATTGGCTTACAGTTCTGGAGGCTAGAAACTTTGATATTGGAGAGCTCCATATCAAAGTGCCAGCATTTGGAAAGGGACTTCTGATGTCTTATCACATGGTAGAAGACAAGAGGGCAAGAGGAAGCAGAAGGAGATTGAATTTACCCTTTTATGATAGGATCAATCCAAACCGTGAGGGTGGCATACTCAAGGCCTAATCATTTCTTAAAATTCTTCTATTAAATTCTATTAATGATTACAATGGCAATTAAATTTCAACATGAGTCTTGAAATGAACAGTTTTTTAGGGAAGGGGCAAATACTCAAACCACAGCATATTATAAAACACAAACACACACAATTAATTAATTACTAGAATGTGCACGTGTTTTGTCACTCAGAAGGTATGTCTTAGCACTGGCACAGGGTATAGATAGCCCCACCCTAAACAATACTAAATGACATTGTTCGGGCCCCTGAGAAATGGTATTCCCTAGGTATAAACAAATGCTGTGAATATGTGTGGATTATGCTACTGTCAACATCAGAGATTTGAAAGACATCAAAAAGCAAGAGAATTGGAGCAGTAGGAGTATTTAAGTAGGAAAAAGCTAATTATCTCCCCAAATCTCCTTCCATAGCATACATTCTCTACGTAATGAAATATTGTTTTCCAATAATACCTGCATTTATTTTCTTGCCTTCTTTTTGATCCAGTTCATGGATCTAGAGATACACAACAATAATCTGAAATTCATAATAATTTTACTGGAGGCCTGAGGAACATTTTGCAATGTTAAATACTTTATATTTATCCCTAAATTTGGGTATAAGTAGCTCTAAACTTAATATATGAAGCACAATGCCAATTCTTACATTAGCAATTAGGCATAAAATAGCGAATAATTTTCTTTGAAAAATTAATATTTAATTAAAAATTGAAAAATCAATAATACTGATTTAACATTTCATATTTATAAATTATAATTTAAAAGTTGCCATTTATTTATATATTTATTTATTTACTTACTTACTTTGGTATTGAAAATTGAACTCAGAACATTCTACCTCCAAGCTAAACCCCCAGCCCTTTAAAATATTTAAAAAAAAAATTTCGACACAGGGTCTTTTTAATTTAATACTATCCCACTCATTAATTCTTGTTTTAATTTCCTAAGCTTTAGGGATCTTATTGAGAAAGCTTCTACCTGTACTTATACGTTGGAGTGTTAGTCCTATACCTTCTGCTAGTAGTTTTAAGGTTCCTAGTCTAATTTCTAAGTCTTTGAATCATCTTGAGTTGACTTTTGTGCAGGGTTAGAGGTTAGAATTTAATTCCATTTTTCTATATATGGATAGCCAGTTTTCCCAACACCATTTGTTGAAAAGGCTGTCCTTTCTCCAGTGTATATCTTTGGTACTTTTATCAAAGAACAACTGATTATAGATATGTGGCTTTGTTTATGAGTCTTCTATTCTGTTACATTGGTCTATCAAGAATATGCAAAGAGAGCCTACAGAATAGAAGATCTTCACTACCTACTCATCTGATAAAGGTCTAATATCTAGAATATATAAAGAGCTTAAAAAGCTTAACACTAAAAAATAAAAATAAAAATAGGCGATAGAGCTGAATAGATTCTTTTCAAAAGAAGAAATACAAATAGCCAACAAGTATATGAAAAAAATGCTCAACATCTTTAGGAATTAGAAAAATGCAAATTAAAACTACACTGAGATTCCATTTAACTTGAGTTAGGATGACAGTCATCAAGAACACGAATCATAATAAATGTTGGCAAGGATGTGGGGAAATAGGAACCCTATTACACTGTTGGTGGGACAGCAAACTAGTACAGCCACTATGGAAATTAGTGTGGAGGTTTCTCAGGAGATTGGGAATGGAACTACCATATGACCCAGTGATAGTGCTCCTGGACATCTTTCCAAAATAAATGAAATCAGAATATCATAATGATATTTGCATATCCATGTTTGTAGCAGCACAATTTACAATAGCAAATTATGGAACCAGCATAGGTGTCTGTTAGCAGATGAATGGATTACAAAACTGTGTTATATATACACAATGGGATTTTATTCAGCCATAAAGAAGAACAAAGTCTCATGATTTGCAGGAAAATGGATGGACTTTGAGGATATTTTACTAAATATAGCTAGTCTCAAAAAATGAGTAGATATATGTTCTCTCTTATATGTGAAGCTAGAGAGATGTTCAGAAATGAGGGCAACATCGGATAGATGAGCAGAAACTTCAGGAGAGCGATTGAGGGGGATTAGAAAAGGGGGTGGGGCAAAGTCATAAAGAATGTAATAATTGAAACAATGCTTTGAGTGAATACAAGATTACCAATTCCAAACTCAAAGGTAGGCAGGGAGGGGGAGAGGAGGGACCCAGTGGGGAGAGCACCAAGAGTTGTGTGCATGTATTTTTCTGACATTCTGTACCCCAATAAGATGTAAAACTACAATGCACCAAATTAAAACAAACAAACAAAGAACAGGGTCTTGCTAAATTGGCTCTCCCTGAATTGCTGAGACTGCCTTGAATTTGTAATCCTCCTGCTCCCAAATGCTGAGAATAGGTATGCACCACCATTCCTGGCTTAATAAATCTTTATTTAATGAAGATTTAGTTGCTGATAAAACAATAGTAAAAGGAAAGAAATTATTTTCATCAAAGTCACAATTTATATGTGTTATAAATCTGTGAAACTTCATATTCTTTGTTGCACAGATATGGAATCAAAACAATGATGACACAAAGTAGCTTTCCTTCATAGTCTTGCTCTGGGTTCATAAGTATTTACAAATATTAGTTACCAGGTGTGGTGGCCCATGCCTGTAATCCAGGAGGATCACAGGTTTAAGGCTGGTCTCAGCAATTTTGCAAGGCCCTTAGTAACTTAATGAGACACTGTTTCAAAATAAAATAGGGTTGGAATGTAGTTCAGAGGTAGAACAATCCTGGGTTCAGTCCCCAGTACCCCAAGCTCAAAAAAACACACTAGCTAAGTGTTTGTTATTTTTCTTCATAGAACTTATGGAATTGCATATTACTTGTCTGTTTATTGCTAATGATATGTCTCCTGATGAGTTTTAAAGTTTTAAGTTTATTATTTATTTATTTTTGCATGTGTTCTACTGGGGATTGAACCCAGGAGTATTCTGCCTCTGAGCTACATCCTCAGCCCTTTTTCCAAGTTTTATGTTGAGACAGGTTCTCATTAAGTTGCAGAAATTGGCCTCAAACTTTTTTTCTTCTTTTCCGTACTGGGGATTGAACTCAGGTGCATTCTACCTCCGAACTACACCCCCAGCCCTATTTCTTATTCTTTATTTTGAAACACGGTCTTACTAAGTTGCGGAGTGCCTCACTAGGTAGCTGAGGCTGGCCCTGAACCTGGATCTTCCGGTCTCAGCCTCCCAAATGCTGGGATTACAAGCGTGCACCACCACGCCCAGCTGGCCTCAAACTTTTGATCCTCCTGCCTCAGCCTCCAGAATTACTGGAATTACAGGTATGCCCCACCCCATCCAATTGGATTTTAAGTTTGAGAATAAGAACTTTTCTTTCTTCAGTTTTATTTATTCTCATGTCTAAAACATGGGCTCAAAATATTTTTGTTGGATGTAGACTACTAACACATATGAGCTTAATGATTAGATATACCATATTCCACTGATAAGGTTTTGTTAACCTCTGGGAAGATATTGGGGAAAAGATAAACAAAATTCGAATCAGAATGTTTTCTGGTCTTATAATGAACATTTTAACCTACTTTCTAATGTTAATATTAAGACGGTCACTAACTTGCTGTTTAGTCTTACCAGTAACTAAGCACCAATTAAACTCAAAACTTCATGTTGGCTGATATAGATTCAAGGAGAAATAAGGCTAGATACACCTTGTTATAGATTGTATTAGTGTCAAAATCTTGCTGTCTATCCTATTGGGCCTATCTAGAAAAGAGGAATATACTTCCCCACCCATTGACCTCAGGCTTGGCCACTTGATCTGCTTTGACCAATAAAATGTAGCAATGACTTATGCCAATTCTGAACAGAACCATTATAAGTCTACCATTAGCATACTTCCTGTAAAAGCTGCCTTTGTGTGTGTGTGTGTGTGTGTGTGTGTGTGTGTGTGTGTGTGTGTGTGTGTGTTGGCATGTGCCACCATGCTTGGCTAATAAGAACTGATTTACAGAATGACTTGCTATGGGCTCAAAGCTGGGGGAAGCTCACCAAGTGCTGTGTGCATGTATGTCCCTATCACTCTGAACTGCATTATGATGTGATACTACAGTGCACCAGTAAAAGTATATTACAATAAATAAAGCTTTGTTATGAAAGCAGTGGTATTAGAGTTGACTTGTGAGTTTAATGTGCTCATCTTTTTTCTACTCTGTAGCTTAAAAATGGCCAAGCTGGGAGTATTTACTCTATGAAAATTGGCAAATAGTTCACATCAGGGCTTTTATTCCTGGAAAGGTAATCATCATTAAATGTTTATCAGTACTTCTACATTTAAAGTCACTAATGTTAGGAGTTATTCATTACCACACCACAACTTAGCCTAAGTTAACTGAGATTCCATTCTCAGTTTTCTACCTATCAAAGAAATTAATAGGCCAGAAGAGATCATGTTTTATTAAGAACTGCATTAAGGCAAGAATAAGATGCTATGGGTATCCGGAACTGTGAAAGGCCAGAGATTTTACCCTACTTGCAAACTCAGTTTAGCCTGCTACAGTTCCATGGTTGCTGGCAGAGGACATGAGTCTCTTGGACCAGAAACAAAGGACTTTATTAATTACAGAACAAAGAGCAGCATGCGCTTCATGTCTGTGTCTGTTCCCATTGTTCTCCAAGTCACAAGGACAATGGAGTGTCCTGGGTAGATGCCGAACATGCAGTGGGTCTGTGTCCCTGCTGAGGAAGCGTATGCTCGGGAAACCTGAATCTCTTTTAACGCAATGCAAGTAAATCCATCACACTTTTGTCTTGGAGGGAGACATGATATGTTTATTGTATTTGACAGTGAACAAACCGGTCTTTTTCCTCTATCTTTTAAGAGTGTTTGCTATACAAATATTCATGGAAAAATAGTACAGAACAAGAGGCCACCGGTGGTTCTGCTTATGGGTGCCCAAATTCAAGAGAACTGTAGAAAATTATCTACCAAAGTGGATACAAACTCTGAAGGACCTGACCCTTGACCAGAGGCTTCTGCAATCCCCCATTTTAGTATCTTTCTTGGATCTCTTTTTAATTGGTAAATATGTACAAGGTGCAAAGAACAGTGCCTGATGCTAAATAAATGTTAATTCTAGCTGTTTTTCATTTATTGCAATAAAATTTGCATATAATATAATTTATTATTTTCACCAAAAAAAAAAAAAAAAAAGTGACACATGATGGAGGGTTTTCTCTCACTCTTTTTTCTGTGTCATAGATCTTTGTTAGATGATGGAATTTAGCCAATTATTGAACTTAATTGGTTAAAACTTAAGATGTTAATAGCAGATAGTGGTTTTGTTGTTGTTCCCAGTAATTCTACAACCAAAGTAAATCAGGGCTCAGGCTCCACAGTCAGTCCTCCTGCCCCCCAGAGGAAATTCCCAGATTCTTTACTCACTAGGCATTTAACCTTGGACAAGTTTAAGTAAGGTAATCTATGTGTAGTGGAGGAATCCTTGTGCAATATTAACAGAGACATTCTTCCTTCCTGGTATTTCCTGGAAATTACCTATGTGCCCTGGACTTCCACCTTTAGAATCAATGCAAGGATGAAGAATTCAGCCTAGAATTCAAGAGTTGTTTGTTTACCTTTAAGTTTCCCAATGGAAAGTTAAAGTCTGTAATAGAGACAGGAATCTGACAGCCTGAAGACCAGGACAGAGAACCTCTACCTTCGTGGAGGAGGCCTTTGAGCATCAGCGGAGGGTGTTGAAATGGGCACCCCTTCCCCATGCCTGGAGGCTATGGAAAGCACCCCACTTCCTCAGACCTTCCATCCTCATCTCATACCATCACCAGAGAAAAGAGGAGATCCAAGAAGAAGTTGAAAGTTTGTACTGAGATTAAATTCCCAATTTACTTCTTTTAAAATCACAAGTGCCTGAAATTTCTTGAGGTAAATTTGTTTTTCCTCAATTAGTGGACATAGATATTCATGATATAATTTGGGTTCAAATCTGGAGAAATGGAAGAAGATAATTTTTTTGGAGTATCTGAGAGCCTCTTGACTATTAATTTCAAATCTGCTCCTCAAGTGGGTGGGTTGGCACACTGCCATATGAAATGTATTCAGTTAGTATTATTTATTATTGCTGAGAGTATTATTCACATAAATTTACAAAGTCCTAGAGACAACTGAGAAGTGTTTGCAATTTGTCTGAGGTTTATTTTACTTATTCTTTTCTCTTGCTTCAGATCTCTCATTCCCTTATTTAGTAACTCATTCTTCTTCAAGTGTTGATAGATTTACTTTTCCCAAGAGTATTTTCCAATTGCAGAAGACAACCAAACACAAAAGGCTTTCAAGAGAAAGAAAGTATGCACATGTAATTATGGGGTGCAAAATCTGAGAGTAGCTGTGGGGATATTTTGGGATAGTAGAAAGGACTTGCTTCTTTCAAATTATATATCAGAAATGTCTGCCTATTTTATTTTTTCCTAAGCTGCAGAGTTTAGTGCAGAATCCTCCAAGTGCTAAATCAAGGAGAGAGTAATAGAGCAGATTTATTTTTCTCCTAGCAGACTTTAAGGAGAATTATTTCAGCTAAGTTTTCAAACTTCCTCTGTACTCTCCACCCCTTCATGGGCCTGAAATTACACCATTTAGTGTTGATCTTTTCCAATTGTGAATAACAATAGGCTTGAAGATATTACTTGTGTTTTTATTATTGATGTTTTCCTGCCTTGAGATTTGTCAAATGAAACATGTTGATACTTAGGTTGGTTCCAGGGAAATCCTCATAAACAATTCATTCTACTTCGGTTAGCAGCTTGCTTGGCCTAAATACCATTGTTCTAAAAGTGAAACAGTGTCTAATCTATCTAATTCTTTTTTAAAAAATTTAATGGTTGGGATTGAACCAAGGGACATTCTACCTCTGAGCTACACTTCCACTCCTATTTTATTTTATTATTTTGAAACAGTGTCTCACTAAGTTCCTGAGGCCCTTACTAAGTTGCTGAGGCTGGCCTCAAGCCTACCATCTTCCTGTCTCAGTCTTCCAAGTACTGAGACTGCAGGCATGCACCACCATGCCCAACTAATCTATCTAATTCTTAAATGTTATTTTTGGATTATAACCCTTAACAAAATCCTTCAACATCTCTTTGAGAATCAGTCTTATTCAAATCTTAATACTAGCAAATATTTTCCCCCATGAAATCATTTACTGTTTCCTATATCTTTATAGGAAGACATACAAAAAGTTATCTGGATTTTTGTAAGTAGCATTTTTAAGATGTTTTTATGCTATTGGCCAGATAGCCTTAATTTTTGCTAAGCTTTGTTCTTAATAATCAAACCTCCATATATAAATATATATATATGTTTTAATCTATATTTTTCCTTTTGTGAGAGGGAATTTGTATTATAATTAACTCCAATGTGCTCTCAATTTTATTTCATTTAGTTTGAAAACATAATTTAATATCTAAAAATACCATTGAATGCTTCCCTCACTAAGATGTCTGGGAATAAATCCTCCACAATGATAAATCATTGGTAAAAGCATCAATGTGAAATTTCTATGCACCTTCATTTTTTAAAGGACTGAGATCACACACACACACACACACACACACACACTAAATACATAGTTGTAGCATTTGGCAACAAGTATATTTTTATAACTGCACAGAATTCATCTTTAAAAGCCATTTCTTAGCCGGGCGTGGTGGCGCACGCTTGTAATCCCAGCATTCGGGAGGCTGAGACCGGAGGATCCGGGTTCGCGGCCAGCCTCAGCTACCTAGTGAGGCACTCCGCCACTTAGTGAGACTCGGTTTCAAAAAAACAAAGAATACAAAATAGGGCTGGGGGTGTAGCTCGGAGGTAGAATGCCCCTGAGTTCAATCCCCAGTACCGAAAAAAAAAAAAAAAAAAAAAAAAAAAAAAAAAAAAAAAAAAAAAAAAAAAAAAAAAAAAAAAAAAAAAAAAAAAAAAAAGCCATTTCTTTTGTTAAAAAGGGAACCAAGTGTGTTTAATCGCAGGGCTGCTCCTGAAGGATGTGCAGGTCGGTGGGGACTGCAGTCTCCTCAGCTCAGAGTCCTGTGTTTTGCTTCCTCTGCTGGCCCCAAATGAAGGCTACATCCTCCCAGAGGGGGCGCCTTCCATAATGCTCTGTGGGCTTTTTAGATTTTTAATATCACTATCTTAAATTGAAAAGTTAATTTACTTCATTTTGTGTACTTTTTTTGTATTCTTAAATGCCTGAGGAAAGCATTACTATGTTTCTATATAATTACAAACAAGATACATACTTAAAACTGTTTTATCTTTATAGATGATTAACTTTTAGCACAAAATTATTTGATATAAGTACCCTAGTTTCTCTTATTAACTCGAATTTAGAGTTTCATATTCAGATGTAAAAGTTATTTAAATAACAAGCAAAAGGAGTTATAGAATAAAAGCAACTCAGAATTAGAAGGATGTCTATGGCATGCCTAAATGGGATAGTTCCTGTACTAGGAAATTCTCAAAAACCTTCAGAAAACAGAAGGCCTGCAACTTTCAAATTAATGCTACATTAATGAGGCCTAATAACTCTTTATTTTAAATACTTAAGACAACTATTGTCATGTTAATTAGTCCATATTAAGTTAAGTTAAACTTCCAAATTTTTCCAAAAATATCTGATTTTGAGCTGATTTATTAACTTGGTTATTTTTCTCTACTTAATATACTTTGTAAGTATGTCCAAGAATGAATGTAATACCTTCACATACAGTATTACAAAGTCTGGGTTGAGCAGGACTGTATCATTGCTGATTCTAGGTATTTTAAGTACCTTGATTCTTAGATTTCATAAATCTTTTACTGAAACTAGGGCTTGAGAATTACACTTATCAAAGATAGTAAATAAGTTTTCTCAGAGAACATATTCTTCTAAGAAAAAGACAAAAAGGAACAGGAAAACTGTATCAGAAAGGATAAATATAAAATTTGTCTTTGAAGGAAGTAACACAAATTTGCAACATAAATTATCTATGGTATTTTAAAATAAAAACTTACAGAGAATTTGTCCAGTAAATTGGTTGCTTTCAAATTCCTTCTGTACAGATACTGAACATTCATATTTTCTCTGGGAACCATTATTACTTTGAGTGGTGTGAGATTTAGAGCCAAGATCTTTTTAATGTGCACTCCCTTGTGGATATAAGGGAAGAGATGTAATTGCTGTAGTTTCTAAAATGGGGCTAATAATATTTCTAGCAATACCTATACTTGTCGTGTAGATTATTCTACTAATGTATGCCCCACACTTTGAAGATAAAATGCAACAGACATCCTGACTCTGGGGTAGAGGGCTAAGCAGACCTTTAATGACTGGTTTGTCAACATGTAATCAAAATGGAAGGTGGTGACTTGTGAGCTTACAGTTCACTGCTGGTTTAACATAAACCAGAGAGAACAAAACTGAGCTTTCCAATGAAATTTTCCCTTTGTTACTGTTCACCCCCTTGATTTAACCAGTGTTTTCCTTCATAGGCAGGAATTCGAAAAAGAGTTTGAACTATAAATGAAAGATTTCAGACTCAGACTTAATAAAAAAAGAGGACTATTGCACATTATGCCACTTAGCTTAATTTGATTGTAATCAACAGAAATTATTCCCAGTGAACTTAAACAAAGTTAACTTAGTCTTGTTAGGATCCTACTGCCACAGTGGGTTGTAATTCCATTTGTATTCAGAGTCTATGTTTCTCTGCTCAACATTCTGTTTGTGGGCTGGAGATGTAGCTCAGTGGTAGAGTGCTTGCCTAGCAAGAGCAAGGCTGTGCATTCAGTCCCACAAGCAAATAAAAGGTTTTTGTTTTGGCTTGTTTATGGAAGTGATAGGAATCTGTTATGTCCTCTAAATCAGTAATTCTCAAGGTCTTTGGCCTTAAGAACTCTTTATACTCTTAAAGATTTTTGAGTTCTCCAAAGAACCTTTGCTAATGTGGGTTATTTCTACATGTATTTACTGTGTTATAGGCTAAAAGTAAGACCTTTTAAAAACATTTATTTGTTATTTTTAAATCTCAATAAAAAAAACTCTTTGCATGTTAGTCTAGATAGTATAATGTTTATGGAAAATAATTATTGTCGCAAACAAAAAATTATGCAAAAAGTGGGATTGCTTTACATTTTTGAAAATATTTTGAATAGAGAACCAAATTCTTATATCTCCTCTATATTCATTCTTTTTTTTTTTTTTTTTTTGGTACTGAAGATTGAACCCAGGGGAATTCTACTTGTGAGCTATTCCCCTAGCCCTATTTTATTTTTGATTTTGAAACATGGTCTCTCTAAGTTGCTGAGGGTGTCCCAAAATTGCTGAGGCTGGTCTTGAAACTGCGATCCTCCTTTCTCAGCCTCCTAAGTACTGGGATTACAGGCATGTGTCATCATGCCCAGCTTTGCATTCACTCTTGTGCAATGTTTTGTTTCAGTTGAAGTATATGAAAAAAAGTTTGGCATCACACAGATACACAGTTAAAAATCAGAGGAACATTTTAAGAGCCTTTTTCAGTTAATCATGAATAAATTGTGATAAACTGTATAATAGAGACAATAATGTGAAAGCCTGAAGACTAGTCTAATGGAGCTATACCTCCATGGAGGCCTTTGAGACCACAAGAAGGCCCTAGGATGAGACACATATTCCCATCTTTATCTTGTATCATTCCTGGAGACAAGAAGAGATTAAGAAGGAATTTGAGAGTATTTTCCTGACTGAACTTATATTCTGAATTTACCTCCTGTAAGATAGGAAATACCTAGAGTTGATCATGGTCAACTGGAAGGTTTTCCAGTCATATGTAGTAAACCTATTCTAGCATGCTCAGAAAAGTGAGCATGGTTTTTTCCCTTTTACCAGTAATTTGCCAGGCACATCTGGCATCTTTACTTTGCTTAATGTCAGCCATCTCTTTCCCCCAGCTTCTAGGAGTTGTCCCAGTAGCATATTGGAATCTTCACCCAAAGCTCTGATTCACATACTAAGTTCTGTGTGATGGGAGAATATCTCCTGTTTACAGATCCATCCTTACCAGTCTCACATTCCATCTCTTTGACCCTCACACTCCAGATACACTCTATCAGTTCCTGCTGAGTAGATGTATTTGAGGACCTTGAACCCTCAAGGTGGTTCCTGTGTGGCTGAAGCAATTCTCTGGCCAAGGGGCAGCCATGTGTTGTAATCAGTTAGTAGTAAGAATTAAACAGTTGTTGGTAACAATATGCACAAATACTTGGAAGGTTCCACGCTGCTGAAACCAAATAATGAGAGAAAAAAAATCTCTCTCTGATGTTCTATGCATGGCAAGTTTTTGAAAGGTCAGCACATTTGAAAACTCAGCCTACCCTCTCCATTTACTGTTTCATTCTACTCTGCATCATTGTTATGAATATCTCTGCAAATAAATTGAGCAAACCAAAAGTATTGTTTTACAAACATTCACAGCAACAATTTTTTTCTTGCACATTGGCCGTTTTCCCCCCAAATATTAGTATCAACCCATATGGATAGTCCACACTGGAAGAACTCCATGAGCTTCTATTAGTAACATTTAATAAAGAAGAGATATGATTTAGTACTTTTTCTCCTCTCACTATCTCCACTATCTTTCCTCTTATTTCTTCACTTTTTCCTCCCTTTCTTTTTCCTTTCCCATGCTCTTTTATTTCTTCTCTTCCTTCCCTCTTTTCTTTATTTTTCTGTCCACACATCTTTCAGTCTTAACTTGGCTCATCATATGGTAGTGCAATGTGGCTATTTTTCACATTTTTTCCCCATTTTTTTCCTTACTGGCACCATCTGTCTTTGTATCAGACAGGTATTTCTCTTATGAATTTAAGACTTCTAGTTAGCATGCTATGGAACAGATTCAATAGCAGGAGAATTTTCAGATTTCCAACTTTTAAATACTTTCTCAGAATATCTCCCCTGGAGAAAAGTAATTCATTTTTGGAGCATATGCTGGCTGTTACAATTGTGAATTTTTAGTCTAAGTCAAAAGGAAGGGATTACAAAAAATGAGAGAACTAACTTTCATCATATAGACACTTTTCCCCAAAATTAAAGAAAATCAATACCTTGTTTTGACGCTATGGTACTGTGTCCTTTTTAGGGATATCATAATGAAGTACCACAGATTGAAGACTTATTACAGAAATTTATTTCTTACAATCCTGGAGGCTGTATGTCCAAGATCAAGATGTCAGCACCATTGGTTTCTAATAAGACCTCCCCTTGGCTTGTAGATAGCCATCTTCTCCTTGTGTCTTCACAAGGATGACTATGGTCATCCCTCTCAGCCTGTCTGTGTCCTACTCTCTTTTTCTTATAAAGACATTAGCTATATTTAATTAGGACCCATCCTAACAATGTCATTTTTACTTAATTACCTGTCTACAAATATGATCACATTCTGAGGTACTGGGGATTATGACCTCAACATACGAATTCTGAGAAGACACAATACAGTCTGTATATTCTTTTTCTTTTAAACTTTAAATAGTTTAATATTTTAGTCGGTAGGTTCTTAACAACTACTTAAGAAGTCCTCATATTCTGATAAATGACATGTATGTATTAATATTTAATATGTCACATGTTTAAAAATTCTAAGCAAGGAACCTTCAGGAAAATGAAGTAAACATATCTTTCCCTATTCTTCCCACTAAATGCAACAACAAAAAATTCCTAGACATCATATAAAAAGCAAATGAGAAAGCTCTAATAAGTGCAAAGAAGAAGGCAAACAAGCTAGGGACCTCTAGATCCAAGGAATGCTGTGGCGGTAAGTTCTCTAGGTTTACTTTTTTTGGTTTTATATAGTAGTGCCTATTATGTGTGGGGGCTACATTAAAAGACTCCTAGTGGATGCCTGAAACTATGGATAGTATTGAGCCATATATATGTGTATATATATTATATATATAATTTTTTCCTATATGTATGTATAATAGTTTAATGTGTGTATGTGTGTGTGTGTGTTTTACTGGGGACTGAACCCAAGGGTATTCTTCCGCTGATCTTCACCCCAACCCCTTTTTACTTTATCATTGTTGTTATTGTTTTGAAACAATGTCTCCCCAGGTTCCTGAGAGTCTTGCTAACATTTTGAAGCTGTCCTTGAACCTGCAATCCTCCTGTTTCAACCTCTGAAGTACTGGGATTACAGGAGTGTGCCACCATACCTGATATGATAGTTTGAATTATAAATCAGGAACAGTAAGAGATCAACAAAATAAGTAATGATAAAATAGATAAATAATTGTAACAATATATTGTAATAAAAGTTATGTGAATGTGGTCCCACCCTCAAAATATCTTATCTTCTTTCACCTTTTCATTTACAGGAAGCATTGTATGGATTCTCTTTGGCATATCTGAATTTCCAGCATCATTGCTCTGGTGCTCCATGGTCATTATTAAATAAAAAACAGGTTATCTGAACACACAGGTGCAATACCACAGCAGTGGATCAGAAAATCAAGGTGGCTGCTAACTAAGTTGCCAATGGGCAGAGACAGTGAGCATATACAGTATGTATACACTGGCCAAAGGAATGATTCACTCACCAGGCAGAACCATGGGATATTTGATCACATTATTCAGAACAGTATGTAATTTAAAATTTAGGAGGTAGCCACAGTGACACACACCTATAGTCTCAGCTACTAGGGAGGCTGAGGCAGGATAATCACTTGAGTCTAAGAGTTCAGGGCCAGCCTGGGCAACCTAGAGATACCCTGCCTCCTAAAGCAACTAAAATTAAAATAAATGACTAAAACATATGAATTGCTTATTTCTGGGGTTTTCTACTTACTATTTCGGATTGCAATTGACCACAGGTAGCCCAAACCACGAAGCAGAACTTCAGATAAGGAAGGACTACAGTATATCTCAGACTGTACACAGGAAAAGCTGATAACCCAAAATGCCAATGGTTTCCTACAAAACAAGTCCCAAGGAAACTGCTCTCTCTAGCCAAAGGGTCAGGAAAGGACAGTCAAATGAGGCAGAAAGCTTTTAGACAATAACTATTCTGCTCCAACCAAATACCACAGAAAAAAGTGCCCCACCCTCACCCTGCCTGCAAAGGCTGAACAGAGAGCCCAAACTGCCACACTTGTCAGACTATAAGAAGGATCCCTAAGTGCTTCTCTTTGCTTGGAAGCTTAGTAGTAAAGAGTTCCCAGCCGGGCGTGGTGGCGCATGATTGTAATCCCAGCATTCGGGAGGCCGAGACCGGAGGATCCAGGTTCGTGGCCAGCCTCAGCTACCTAGTGAGGCACTCCACAACTTAGCGAGACCTGGTTTCAAAAATAAAGAATAAAAAAAAAAAATAGGGCTGGGGGTATAGCTCGGAGGTAGAATGCCCCTGAGTTCAATCCCCAGTACCGCAAAAAAAAAAAAAAAAAAAAAAAGAGTTCCCCTCTTCCCTCCCTATCAGTATAGACCAGAAGAAAGACTGGATTTCCACTACACCTTTATGGTAAATAAGGAATCTTTTATCCTTCCCACTGAGGTGGCATCAGAGGAAGTGGACAGTCAGGACTTTATCCATCACTCAGCACTAACAAGTCTATCTCCATTTTACCATGTCAGGGCAGGACACATGGGAAACAATATGGAGGTGCCACCTCCCTCCTAGCCCGGGGGTATCAGAAGAGGCCCAGAGGGTGGCCTGAATTCTCACTCCCACTCAGCAGTAATGAGGAACCCCTCTCCATCTGGATGGTAATGGAAGTTGAGTAGAGAATCTGGACTTCCATCCACTGCTTGGCAACAGCAAAATACCCATGTTTCTATAAAGAATTCACTTGTCATACCAATATGCAGTAAGATCTCAAACTGAGTGAGACAAGATAATCAATACATGCTAAAGTTGAAATGATAAGGGTTTTAAATTTCCACCATCATAATGCTTCAAACAGCAACATGGACACATTTGAAACAAACAAAAAGTAGAAAATTTCAGAAAAGAAATGGAATTAATAGCAAAATAAGACAAAAAACAAAGAAATAAACCTTACAAATGACAAAGAAGAACCATATGGAAATATTAAAATTAACAATTACAAAAACAAAAATTTTAAGAAAATTCAGTGGATGAACTGAACAAAAAAATGAATAGGACAGAAAATAATCATCAAACTTGAAGATAAAACAACAGATGTATGTAATCTGAACAATTGAGAAACCATGTACTGAAAATAAAAGTGAATGGAGCCCCTGAGATAGGAGAAACAATTAAAATATCTAATATTTGTGTCAGTGGAGTGCCAGAAGGAAAGGAGAAAGAGGATGGAGCTGAAATTATATTTAGAGAAATAATGGCTATAAGCAAAAACAAAACAAAACCAAAAAAAGCCCGCAGATTCAAGAAAGTGAATGATCCTGGAACAGGATAAACACCCCAAAATCTACACCAAGATACATCATAGTCAAACTTCTGAAAAATAAAAATAAAAACAAAGAGAAAATTTGAAAACAGCCAGAGACAAATGATACATCTATAGGAAAAAATAGTTTGATGACAATAAATTTCTCATTAGAAATAATGGAAGCCAAAAAGAAATAGGACAATGTTTGTAAAATATTGTCAAATATTGAAAGAAGAAAAACCCAGAATTCTGCATCTAATGAAAATAGCTGGAAGAGCCCAAAATGGCATATGAGTGAAACACCTCTCCTCAGGCACTGTGAGCTCGAACCAAATCTGCCATAAAAGCAGCTTCTTGACAGAAGAAAAAAAAAAAAAAAAAAAGCAACAAAAAAGCAAACAAAGCAATGAAAATTGAACTACAAGTAAAGAGACCCCAGAAAGCCAACCAGGGAGAGCAAAGGAGCCAGCCCTTCCACGTGGGAGTGGACCCAAACCACCGTGGCGGCCATTAAGCAGCAGCCCAACACGGAGGTCCACTAACACCGCTGCGGACCCAGTGACCAGGCGTGGAGTAAGCGACTCCAGAACTCCACATCCTAAACAGATGGTGGATTCCTGCACCTTCCACAGCGACCAGAACGCATGGGACTACCAGAGTAGGCCCCTGTGGGACCACCCCAGCTCACCTCTCCCTCCAGAGCCAGAGCAGTGATCAACTGCACCGCAGAGTTTGAATCAAAACTGCCGCAAAAGCAGTTTCTTGATGGAAGGAAAGAAAAGCAAAGCAGCAAAACAAACAAACAAACAAAAAACAACAAAAAAACTGAATAAAGCAACAAACATAACTGAACAGAACCCAGGGAGAATGAAGGAGCCAGTGTGCACGCACACACGGCAGTGGTGCCCTCTGCAAACTGGCGCCCACTATCTTGCCAGCTGCCATCTTGCCAGCCGATATCTTGCCTGCTGCCCAGAGAGGGGTCTATTAGCATGAAGATCCCCAATGACCTCCTGCGCCCCCAACGAACAGAGGTGGAGTAAGCCTCTATGGAACTCCACACCCTAATCAGGCGGCATATTCCTGCAGGATCAACAGTGATCAAGAACACCTGGGACAACCATCTTAACCCTGTGGTGAGGAAACCCAGCTCACCCCTCCCACCAGAGCCAGAGCAGCAGGGATCTGTAAGTTGTATTGCACCCCTGGGGTGCATGGGCCCCTATACAAAGGACAGACTCCTGAAAGTCATCCGCCATTCTAGTGATTGGATACAAGCAGAACTGCGGGAGGGAACCAGGACACACAGGGCATAGAGAACTTCCAGGCACCCAGGTAATGTCCGGCATTTAGATTGCACTCCTGCCACCAGTGAAGACAGAGAGAGAAAGAGACACAGACAGGCCCTGTAGAGAGCTCAGAGACACAAGCTTGCAGCGGGAGAGGCACCAGTGGAACTCCCTGCCTGCACTGACAGAAAGAGCAAATAAGAATGCCAGAGCCATGCTTGAAAATCTAATAGAGTGGACAGATATTTAAAAGCCAAAAATATCCACACAGATCCAAAAGGACTGCTGAGGCAAATTCAGCTCTGTACTTAGAAACTAGCAGGGTTTTTGTTTTTGTTTCTTGTTGTTGGTTCTTTTCTTTTTTCTTTTCTTGTGTGTGTTCTGTTTTTTTTTTGTTGTTGTTGTTTATACTTTGTTTTGGTTTTGTATTGCCTTGATTCGTTTATGTTCGTTTGGATGATTGGTTGCTTTGTTATTTTTTGTTTAGTTTGTTGACTCTCATCCTTATCCCTTTTACAAGCTTCCCTCCCTCTTTCCCACCTATATTCTTCTCCTCAACACTTTTTCATTTCACTTTTCATTTTCCTTTTTTCCCTGTCTCATATGAAGACAATCTCATACTACCACACCTAAAACTTTACATTGACTACCAGAATCCCCCAACATATCCACTACCTTTAATCTTTACCATATATCACCTGAACACACTCAACCTCTCATTCCACTGGACCATACCCTCT
>PVLC010012533.1:0-43939 GCA_004027655.1 Graphiurus murinus
GCGTGGTGGCGCACGCTTGTAATCCCAGCATTTGGGAGGCTGAGACCGGAGGATCCGGGTTCGCGGCCAGCCTCAGCTACCTAGTGAGGCACTCCGCAACTTAGTGAGACCCTGTTTCAAAATAAAGAATAAAAAATAGGGCTGGGGGTATAGCTCGGAGGTAGAATGCCCCTGAGTTCAATCCCCAGTACCACAAAAATAAATAAATAAATAAATAAAACTACAAAATCAATACAATTAAAATTGATATTTTTTATCATATTTACTGAAAATAAATGTTTTTTTTTTTCTCTTTTTATATGGTGCCAGGAATTGAACCCAGGAGCATCCTGCCTTGGAGCTGTACTCTCAGTCCTGTGTTATTTTTTATTTGGAAACAGGGTTTCCCTAAGTTGCTGAGAACTCACTATGTTCTCAGGCTGACTTTGAACCTGCAATCCTCCCATCTCAGCCTGGCTTTATGTTGGTTTTTTTAATAGTGTAAAAAGATACCTTTTGGCATGGGACTTATTTTATTTTAGCATTCATCATTATGTTTCCTTTTTAACAGTGAAGTTATTTTTAAACTACTAATTTATTATTTTAATGGGCTATCCATTCCCTAGAGTATTCCAGAATGTAAATCTAGAAAACAATAGAAAAACAACAATTTAATGAAAACTTATTTATTGTGTACTTACTGCAACAGTTTCATTAAACATGCCTATAGAAGCAAACTCCACAGAATACATCCACTTACTGTGAGGTACTGACCACAACCACACAGATTTTAGTCAGTTAACCCCATGCAAATTTCTGTTGGAGCTTGTTTGAATTGCTAACATTCTAATAATCATTTGACCTTTATTTGTTATAAGCATGCTACTTATTGTCTGCCTGTTTATTATTAGCCTGTTTCTATGAAAATAATGTAGCACTCAAAAGTATGTTATGTATCAGATTCTTGGTTTATTAAATAAGAAGCTAAATTCTATTCCAGGAAAATGTTTTTGTTTTTGTTTTGTGGTGCTGGAGATAGAACCTAGGGGGAGTCTATCTCCAATCTACACCTTCATCCCTATTTTATTTTTTATTTGGAAAGAAAGTCTCACTAAGTTGTTGAGGCTGACTTTGATGTCTTAGCCTCCCAAGTACTAGGATTACAGATGTGTACCACCACAACTGGCTAAGGAAAATGCCTTTAACTTGCAAGTTATGCTATAAAAGAGTCATTGATTTTCATAAGTTAAAAAAATTAAAGTATGAGCACAACAATGGGTATAGTATACTGGTTGTTATTTTAACATTTGCATTTACCTGCCCAAGAACCGTAAAACATGTTTACCAACCGCTAAAAAGATAAATACTATCTCCGTAAGGTATCATATGGCAATATTTTAAATATAAACATGAAATTTAGCTGGAACACTGAATATCCAGTCATGCTAATTTATAAAGTGGTCATCCAAAGATTCAGAATATTACTATATTTATTCTTTATTGATGCAAAAAATTTAATGGTCACAGGGGATAATACTCCCCCAATTGGACAAATACTAGTTCAAACATCTGCTGTACTGCTATACTCACACTGCACTCTAACACTATATTCATGAAGTGTTGATCTGCCACTTAGAAACAGGGCAGCTTGTGATTTCCAAACTTCACATGAACTCTATTTTTACAACAAATTTCTTTTATTTTTTTATGATAAGAATTAGAATTTCCATGCAGATGAATAGTTTTATTGCCTAATTAATGCATTTTCTTCCTGCTTGGGAAACTGAATTATGAGAAGGTTGCTTGGTGAACACAGAGCCCCTGCATACAGTAGGCACCTGGATGGGTGGTAAAGAATCTTTTGGCTCAGCATTGATAGCTCCTTCGGCAGAAAAGAAAAATATTGTCAAATCAACCTTGATAAAAAGTATCTCATCTAATCAATGATAATTTTTCTTTCTCAAATCCTTATTAACGCCCTCTAAACCTCAAACCTCTATTTTCTACCTAGTTACATCACTTTCAAAAATAGTTTCACAGGGTGTGTTCTTAATGAAACCTCAACTCTTACCCTATGGAAAAAAAAATTTAGCAAATAACACTAATTTTTAGTGTCCCAAAGGAGAGTCTCCTTTCTTCCTTTTTCTATTTATGATGCTGGGAATTGTCCTCACACATGCTAGGCAAGTGCTCTGCCACTAAGCTACACCCCAGCCCCAGGAGTCTCCTTTCTGAACACAGCTTCTCTATTTTTGTTAGTTCCTAACATTCTTCTTAATGATCCCCTTTCTGGGGCCCTCGAGAGGGAGACTTAAAAATCTATTTTCTTAGTGCCAGTAAGGTGCCTTTCACTTAAAATATAAAGCCTTTTCTATGTTTAACTTACATGGTTTTATACCTCTTGTATTTATAATCCTTGGTTTTATCTAGAGAGAATCCTTTCATAAATATTAGCAGATGTACATGTGGCACCTCTGCTTTTTGTTTTAAAAATGAAGTTTAATAAATGTGACTGGTTTTTGGCTATATCACTCTTGAGTAGTTTTCTAATATTAGTACATTTCAAAGTGTACAAATATAGTTTCCTATCAGATCATATGGTTTCCTATTAGATATACATTTATAGTACCTCACATACAGAAGAGAGCAATAATATATTTTGAATCAATTATTAGATAAATAATATAAATGGGTATTATTTTAATCTAGTTAGTTACCTTAATTTTGACTCATCCAACTGATAGTTCAGACTTGCTGCAGCCTTCCAAAGACATAGCGTGCTAAAAAATGTATATTTGGCTATTCCGAAAAGGGCTTTTACTGTAAATAAGTATGGTATTTCACTTCTTTAGCCATTTTCCTCCACTATCAATCATGTGGACTTGCTCGTAGTCACCTTTTTTATTGTCTCAATTTCATTTCCTTTTTAAATTTCCATAAAGCTTCAGTAGAAATTTTTAAACTTTTAAGCATGCTAAAGACAGTTTCTTAGCATCACATTCTTGTAGAGCACATATGTATCTTTGTAAATGTAAATGAAAGAAATTTGAATTTATTAAACTGTTATAAATGTGAAATTTTATGCAATTTTGCATTTGCTTTTTATACAGGCAGAAATACTCAGTGTCCTCAGTCACAGAAACATCATCCAGTTTTATGGAGTAATTCTTGAACCACCCAACTATGGTATCGTCACAGGTAGGAACTCATTATTTGACTTCTTTCTTTCCCTAATTACCTAGCTTTAGATTCCTTAATATGCTAAAATGTTTAATATTAGGTTCAGTCATGAATTGTATGCTACTGTCAGATGTCACTTTTGTTGCTATAAAGCATTAATAAATCTGATTATATCAATATAATTAAGAATGGTGTTTCCACTTCTACCCATGTTTAATTGTGCTAATTATATCTGCGTAAATGCTATTTAAATGCACTCGCAGCTGCAATGCCAATACTTAAAGGTGCCGTTTAACTAAAATTTCATTTAATTAGTTGGAATGAGAGATGTTTTTAGTAACTCTGTGACCTTTTATAAATTAAGATTTCTTGAGCTATTCATGTTGTAATTCTTTGCAAGGCATTTTAATCCCATTAGAGCATTTTTTCTTTAAGGTCTCTGACGTGAGAACAGTATTTTTCAGGTTTGGTCATCCAATAATGACCTTGAACTAAATTATCATATAATTTGGAGCTGTGGTCTTTAACTGATGGCAGTACCCTTTCCAAAAAGGAGCACATAGAAAAAAAATCAACATGAAAACACAGAAAGACCTTTCTGCGCATACTTTTAATACATTATGCTCATATTTGTACAATCCAATGATCAGATCTATAATAACTATGTTCAGTTTTAAAGTAAGTAAATTTCATCAGGTTCTTTACCATGGCAGTTCTTTGCTTAAGACAAAAACAAGTAAGAAAACCTTAAGCTGGGCGTGGTGGCGCATGCTTGTAATCCCAGCATTTGGGAGGCTGAGACTGGAGGATCCGGGTTCGAGGCCAGCCTTAGCTACTTAGTGAGGCACTCCACAACTTAGTGAGACCCTGTTTCAAAATAAAGAATAAAAAAACTAGGGCTGGGGGTGTAGCTTGGAGGTAGAATGCCCCCAGGTTCCATCCCCAGTATGGCAAAAAAAAAAAAAAAAAGAAAACCTTAAAAGATTCGTTCTATCTTCTTCCATTGCAGTGGTGAAAACTTGGATTGTCTTTGTAGAAAATAGTAACAAAATCCCCTCAATAAAAAAGGTTTGTTTTAGGTAACTTCTTATAAATTATCTCAACTAATACTTGCAGTAACCTTATGAGATAGGTAAAATAATTTCTATTTTACAAGTAAGAGAATAAAACTCTTAAGTAACGGTCCCAAGATCATCTAGCTAGTGGCAGGGCCTGGTTGATACATATTTCTCAGATTGATTTTTTCCAGAAGCTCCTCTTGCAGAAAAAGCAGGTTGTGGAAGGCAATGAACTCATTGGTTCTTCAGTTCACAGGGATATGGCTGCTGTTGCTTCCGTCTTCTGGTGGCAGGTAGTTTAACATGCTTTTGCTCTTAAGTAACATTTTTAGTTAAGTTCTAAGCTGGAAGGACATTTAGCCCCAATTTGCTTTCTTTAGATCTGTACCTGAAATGGGCATATTGCAATTTTTATCTTCAACTTGTATTTCCTATTAATATGAATACCCCAAATTATATCTGGGATTACAGGTGTGTACCACTATACCCTGCTGAGGTTGATTATTAAAGAGATCTATTAGTCAAGTTTTGGCGTTTTTAAATATGTTAATTTAGCCAGGCATGATGGAACAAGCTTGCAATCCCAGTACTTGGGAGGCTGAGACAGGAGGATCTCAGGTTCGAGGACAGCTTCAGCAATCTTGTGAGGCCCTCCACAATTTAGTGAGATCTTGTTTCCAAAATAAAGTAAAATAATAAAATAAAATAAAAATAAATAGTAAAATAATAATACAATAAAATAATAAAAATAAGCCTGGGAGTGTAGCTCAGAGGTGTAGAATGCTCTGGGTTCAATCCCCAGTACCACAAGAAAATAAATGTTAATTTAATGGGGAAGGTCCTGGAAACAATCCCCTAAGGATATTAAGAGATGATTGTGTATATTTACATTTTTCAAAGCCAGCTATTGTCTCCATAAAACTCAAAGGAAAAAATCATCTGAGAAATCAAAAGGAAAGGCCAGGCCACAGTTACATACCTATAATCTCAGTACTTGGGAGGCTGAGACAGGAGGATTGCACATGTAAGGCCAGCCTCAGCAGCTTAGCATGACCTTTACCAATTTAGTGAGACCCCATTCCAAAATAAAAAGGGCTGAGGGTTTAGCTTGGCAGTAGACCAGCCCTAGGTTCAATCCCCAGTAAAAAGAAAAAGAAAGAAAACAAAAGGAAATGTTGGTTTAATGTGGTTCTTAATGATCTTTTCCAAAAAATGTGTTTTATACTAAAGTTAAATAATTTGCTTCCTAGAGAACATTAAGTGATTTGACAAGTGTATATAATAAGGGCATATGGTGAGTCTTCAATTTCCAAGCAAAGACCAAAAGGATGAAATAGTTAAATGTTTATTTAAAATAGTTAATGTGTTAGTTCAGCTACCCACATATTTCAAACACATTTATGTGAAATAAATATAACAATTGTCCTTTTCTTGCCTCTTCAGTTTCATGAAACAATTTCATTTAATCATGTATCTTCTTTATCCAAATCTTCATCATCATCATCAGAATAACTTTTTAAGTTATCTTTACATGGTTTTCAGAGTATATAATCTTCACTATAATATGTTTGAAATATTAGTTTTTAGATCTCTATGTGATACTACTTCTGGATAGTATCCCAAAGTACAGGTGCTGAGTGGCATAATCGTAGAATTGTTGGATATGTTGGTCTCATTGAGGTATATTTATAACCCTAACTCATTGCCATGTGTGTGTGTTTGTGTGTTGCTGGGGATTGAATCCAGGGGCATTCAACTTCTGAGCTTATAGTGCCCCAGCCCTGTTTTATTTTGAAACAGAGTCTCTAAATTGCTAAGGCTGGCCTTGAATTTCTGATCCTTCTGTATTAGCCTCCCAAGTACTGGGATTATAGGTGTTTGCCACCACACCCAGTTTTAACTCATTGCTTTTTAAAGTTGTCTTTAGGAAACTTATTCTTGATTGGTGTATAGAAAATCTTAATATATAGGTAACCTCTATGGGCCTTCAAAAGTTTACTTTGATTAATATCATTTCAGGCTCATATATTTTTTCCAGTGTTTTCTTATTGAAAATAAATTAATTGAGAGTATCCTACAATATAAGAGACTTTGGAAGTATCTGAATATAAGGTGACTCACTCTTTTTCTGAGGAATGATTTTTTGGGGTCATGGAAATGAACCTTACCTTTGACATATATAGCCGTTTCAAAAAGTCATAAAATAATCTACCAAACACTATTTTGGAATTTAAGAGACGAATGGTATATCACCAGAGATGTTTTATTAATAGAAAGTAGCATAATTGTCTAGATTATATGGTAGTATAGGCTACTAATGCCCTTATTGTTGCATGGAACCAAGCCATTTAATTATAAAATCTAAAGCTCCTCTCATCTGTTTATTTATCTAAAACTATCTTTGTAATTTTATGTTATTTGAATGGTAACTATTATAGCTTAGATGTCAAAATAAAAATTATACAAAACCCCAAACCAAAATTGTGAATCTTATCCACTAAGAGATTTTATGTTTTGCCATGATTATTAGTATTATTCCCAAGGAATAATTTGTCATGATAACATACATTTAATTGCATGAATTAACTTTGATTTCAGAGTATTATTCCTACCTATGTTTACAGACAGAAGAAAAATTTGCATGTAGTACTGGAGATTGAACACAGGAGCACTCTACCTCTAAGCTATACCCTCAGCCCCCTTATTTTGAAACAGGGTCTGAGTTACTGAAGTTGACTTCAAACCTGCTATCCTCCTGTCTCAGCCTCCCAAGTTCTAGGATTACAGGCATGTGCCCCTGCAACTGGCTAAGACAGAAGAATTTTTTTTTTTTTTTTTTGCAGTACTGGGGATTGATCTCAGGGGCATTCTACCTCCGAGCTACACCCCCAGCCCTATTTTTTTTTTTTTTATTCTTTATTTTGAAACCGAGTCTCACTAAGTTGCGGAGTGTCTCACTAGGTAGCTGAGGCTGGCTGCAAACCCGAATCCTCTGGTCTCAGCCTCCCGAATGCTGGGATTACAAGCATGCGCCACCACGCCCAGCTCAGAAGAAAATTTTAAAAGCTATTTGTTGAAATCTTAGATTTTTATCATTATGATGATGATAATTATTATAAATATTTAAATCTTCAAGGGAGCAATGAGGCTCAACTTTCTCTAAATTAATCTTTGATATAAAAAGGGATTTGGGGGGAAAGGGATTTCCAGCAATGGGTGAATTAGGAGTTAAGCCAGTCCTCCCTCCAAAAAAATAGTGCCTATAAAACAACAAAAGTTTCAACATTCTGGAAATTGATCAAAGGCATACAGAAATCTGAGACATGTTTACACTTGAAAAACTACTGAACTTAGGGTAACGATAGGAATCAGCAGTGTTCTTGCCTGGGGTTGTTCATACTCTTATTCCCTAACTTCCACCCTAGCTCCTTCAGCACAGAGGGCAGGCTGTTAGGATTGTCTTCTTTGTTGCCTACAGTTGAAGGTTGCTCACCAGATCTGGAACAATGGTTCACACCTACATTCAGCAGAACTGTCAGTGGAAGTAATGTCATTGGTAGCAAGAGACAGGGATGGCTAATAGCTCCATAGCTTAAACTAATGGTTGTGATTGGGGTGAATATAATCCTGGCTGAGGCCACACATATGGAATGTAAAAGCCAGGACAGACCTGAAAACAGCCTAAACTTTGAATGTGCTCTTAGTACTTAACACACAGATCCATCAGTCTGCAGTATTTGATCACAACTTCTGTCTAATCATGGGCTGAGCATTAACCTATGCAGATACAGGACATCCCCTAAAAGTCTAGGCTTATAGTAAAAGCAAGATTTTTTTAAAAGCTGAGCAGAGACGTGATTGGGGACACACTGTAAGAGAGACAACTTTAATAAATTTACCCCAAGCAAATTAATAAAGAAACAAAATCATGAACAGTGATTAAGAGGTAAAGTCAGAATCCAGAGTTGCAATAATACATTATCTAAACTATCCAATTAAAATAAATAAGAAATATAAAGAAACAGGAATATATGTCCCATGTTCAGGAAAAAAAGCTACCAATGGAAATAGTTCCTCAGTATCCCCAGATATTAATAAAGCTTTCAAAACAGTATGTTCAAAGAAACTGTGTTTAAAGAATTAAAAGAAAGTATGAAAACAATGATTCAACCAATAGAGAATCTAAAGTAGATAGAAATTACTATTTTCTAAAGGACCCAACTGGAATTCTGGAGGTGAAAAAGTGAACAATTGAAATGAAAAATTTTCTAGAGTGACAACAGCAGATTTGAGATAGTAAAAGAAAAAAGAGAGAGAGAGAGAGAGTGAACTTCAAGATAGCTAAATAGATTATCTAATATGAAAAAGAAAAACCATTTTAAGGAATGTATACACTGTTAGAGTCCAATAGATTAACACCACGTATACTGATGAATATATAATGACAAAGAAGAGGGGCAGTAGAAAAATATTTGAAGAAGTAATGCCCAAACACTTTCTTAAATTTGATTAAAATACATTAATTCACATATTTGAGAAGCTAAGCAAAACCCACTTAGAATAAATGCAAAACAACTCACACCTAAACCATAATCAAACTGCTGATAAAGATAAAGTAAAAATCTTGAAAGTAGCAAGAGAAAAACAATTCATACACAGGGAACACAAATATGACCAATGGCTGACTTCTCATTTACAATGATGGAGACCTGAAGGCATCAGAATGATATTCAGAGTGCTAAAAGAAAAAAAAAACTGTATACAACAAAATTATCTTTTAAAAATGAAATAAAATAAAGACATTCTTGGATAAAGAATGAATTTGTTGCTATCAGACCTGATTGACAAGAAATACTGGGTGGCAGAATATGTGCTTAGCATGTGTGAGGCTCTGTGTTCAATTCCCAGCACCAAAATAAATTAGGATGGAAGGGAAAAAGAAGAGAAAAGGAAAGGAAAGAAATACTAAAGGAAGTCTTTCAGGCCAGGCATGGTGACACACACCTGTAATCCCAGTCCTTGGGAGGTCCAGACAAGAGGATCACCAGTATGAAGCCAGCCTGAGCAATTTAGTGAGACCCTCAGCTACTAAAACTAAAGGAAAAAAAAAATGGAGGTCATTCAGGCTGAAAAAAAATGACATTAAATAGTAATTAAAATCAACAGAAATAATGTATATGGAAAATGGTAAACATGCGAGTTAATATAATTTTATAAAATAATAAAATTTTTGTTGACTTGGAAACAGAGAATGTATTACCATAATAGCATAAATGGAGTTTATTGGAAAACAGTACATAAAGCGTTTTATATTTTAGGTTAGTATTAATCTAAAGTGATTGTACTATACAATGCAGTTCATAATCCTTTGAGTCACCACTAAAAAGTCACTTGAGAAATATGCTGGACATGCCTGTTATCTTAGCTACTCAGTAGGCTGAGGCAGGAGAATCAGAAGTTTGAGGCCAGCCTGGGCAAATTAGCAAGACCCTGTCTCAAAGTAAAATTAAAAGGACTGGGAATATAGCTCAGTGGTAGTGTAACTGCCTAGTATATGTGAGACCCTGGGTTCAATCTCCAGTACCACACACACACGCGTGTGCGTGCACACACATACACACACATATATATGCTATACTTTTAAGCTAATATGTAATATGTTTCATAACATATTAATATAAACATATTACTATATAAATACATCATGTTATGCATTAATTTTTATCTATGGTAGTGCATGCTTGTAATCCCAGTACTTGGGAGAGCTGGGCATGGTAGCACATGCTTGTAATCCCAGTACTTGGTATGCTGAGACAGGAGGATCACAAGTTCGAGGACAGCCTCAGCAAACAGACTCTCATCAACCTAGCAAGACCCTGTTTCAAAATAAAGAATAAAAATTGGGCTGGGGGTGTTGCTTGGAGGTAGAATGCCTCTGGGTTCAATCCCCAGTATGAAAGATAATAGGGGGGGGGGGAAGAAAATATAGAAAATCCCTAAGTATTTGTAAATTAAACAATATACTTCTGAATACCCACTGAATCAAAAAAGAATTCAAATGGACTTTTTTACTTAATTTTTCTATGTATCATACTGGGGATTGAACCCCAGACATATTCTATCTCCAAGCAACACCCCCAGCCCTATTTTATTTTTATTTTGAAACAGGATCTTGCTAAGTTGCTGAGGCTCACCTTGAACCTGCAATTCTCCTGTCTCAGCCTCCCAAGTACTGGAATTACAGGTGTGTGCCACCATACCAGTCTCCAAAATGTATTTTTGAGCTAAAAAAATGAAAATGAAACAAACCAAACTTATAGAATGCAAATACTAACAAGGAAATTTATAGCTTTCAGCATCTATATCAAAAAGGGTCTGATACTGATAACTTAAGCTTCTTCAACCCCCAAGAAACTACAAAAAGAACGAAGTAGAACCAAAATAAATCAATGAAAGAAAATAATACAGATTAGACCAGAACTCAACAAAATAGAAAATGGAAAAGTAAGAGAAAATCAGTAAGTCAGCTGTCAAGATGGCAGTGCTGAGTGACCTACAGCGTCAACACAGTTCCTGCCTAATTCTCAGCAGACTTTTTTTGTGAATATTGACAAGCCAGTCTCAAAATTTACATGGAAATGTGAAAGACTTAGAAATAGCCAAACCAATCTTTAAAAAGAACTAAGTTTGAAGTGTTATAGACTGCTTTATTTCAAAACTTACTAGGAATCTGCTGTAATTGCCAAGGCTATGACACACACCTGTAATCCCAGTAGTTGGGAGGCTGAAGTATGAGGATCACAAGTTCAAAGTCAGTCTGGGCAAATTAGCAAGACCCTGATGTGAAATAAAAAATAGTGAGGGCTAGGATATAACTCAGTTGTAGAGCACCCCTGAGTTCAATCCCCAGTAGCTTCTCCCCAACCCCCGCCACACACACACACACACACACACACACACACAATCTGCAGGAATCTGCATATTATAGTATGAGTGTGATATTGACATCAGTAGAACAAAAGTAAGAGTCTAGGGGAAAAAAACTTACATTGTTTATATGTTGCTTCCAGCAAAGTGCCAAGACGATTCCATAGGTAAAGGACAGTTTTTTCACCAAATTATATCAAGATGATTAGAAATTTATACATAAAAACTTAGATCTTCATTTCATACCATATGCAAAAAATTAACTCAAAATTAATCATAGATTTAAGTATTAGGGCTAAACCTATAAAACTTGTAGAAAAATAGAAAATCTTCATACTTTTGGATTGGGCAGAGCTCTGATATATGACACCAAAAATGCAAGCCCAAGAAAGAAAAATTGATAAATTGGAATTCATAAAAACTAAGAATTTCTGCTCTTTGAAAAGTGATGCTCACAAATGAATAAAAAAAAAACAATCAATTGGGAGAAAAGACTTAGTCATATATCTGATAAAGAACTTGTATCTAGAATAAAGAACTCTCAGAATTCAATGAAACAACCCAATTTAAAAATGGACAAGCCAGGCGTGGTGGCACATGCTTGTAATCCCAACATTTGGGAGGCTGAGACCAGAGGATCTGGGTTTGCGATCAGCCTCAGCTACCTAGAGAGGCACTCCGCAACTTAGTGAGACCCTGTTTCAAAACAAAGAATAAAAAATAGGGCTGGGGGTATAGCTCAGAGGTAGAATGCCCCTGAGTAGTTCAAATCCCCAGTACTGTAAAAAATAAATAAATAAAATAAAAATGGACAAAATATTTGAATAGACATTATGCTTAAGAATGAATATGTGTGTGTGTGTGTGTGTGTGCGCGTGCGCACATGTGTGTGTTTGGCCTAGAGTTTGATCCTCAGCATGATAAAACAAAAATAAGCAAAGAAAAACAAGAAAGTATATAAAGGGCAAATAAGAAAAGATGTTCAACTTCATTAGTTACTAGGAAAATGTAAATTAAAACCACTACGAGAGAACAGCATAATCAAAGAGACAGATAGTACCAAAAGTAGTGACAAGGATATGGAGATACTGAAACTTTCATTCATTGCTGATGGGAATGTATAATGATATGGCCTCTTTGGAAAGCAGTTGATAGTTTCTTAGCAAGTTAAACATACACTTACCATATGACCGTGCAAGTTTACTCCCAGAAATCTGCCTAAGAGAAATGTACGTATTTCTATACACTGACACACATGTTCATGGAGGCACTATAGTAACCAGAAACTGAGGACAATCTGATGCCCAGTTGGTGAGTGAGTGAAGCCAATGTAGTATATCCATGCAATGGGATCATATTCAGCAATAAAAGGAGTGAAGTGTTGCTACATGCTACAGTGAAACCTATGCTGAGGGAATGAAGTCAGGTACAAAGACCACAATCTCTTTAATTCTATTTATCTGAAATATCCAGAAAAGACACATTTTTAGTGAGAAAAGCAGATCATAGGGCTGGGGGTGAGAGTCATGATTAGCTGAAAAGTGGCATGAGGGAACTGTTTGGAATGGTAGAAAGGTTCTAAGAGGGAGTTGTGTTGGCCATTGACCAACTGAGTTTATTAAAAACATCAAATTATATACTTAGAGCGTGTGAGTTTTATGGTATGTAATTTATCCTTCAGTAAAGCTGTTTTTAAAGGAATCTTCTTACTTTCTTGACCTTTTTGCATAAGTTGTGAGAACTCTTCTAAATCCTGATGTAACAAGGTTTATTTAGCTTGTGGCCATGTCACACAAACTCTCTGATTTATGTGTTTAATAGTATCTCATAAGAATAACAACTTTTACATAAATATCTATTTACATACATGCCTTGGTTTCAAATACATTGCCAACACCTCTTTGTGTTTCCCAGTTCCAGCTAAATGATTTTTGATTCTCAACTGAAGTTCACTATTCATTCTATGTTAGTGGTTTTGACAGATTTTTCCCCCAGGATGATAATAACTTTTAGAAACCACAGCATGGAACAACTTTTATATAGTTTTGATTATTTTTATTAACATTTTCTCAATTAAAATATGAAATCTTATTTCTGAAATGCACCTTGGTTTTAATTATGTGCTTATCTTTCTTTTTAAAATAGAATATGCTTCTCTGGGATCCCTCTATGATTACATTAACAGTAATAGAAGTGAAGAGATGGATATGGATCACATTATGACCTGGGCCACTGATGTGGCCAAAGGTAATATTGCCTGGTAAATTCTTGTTCAACTGATGGGAGAATTTTTCCATTCTGACATGGGGACTTATGTCAGAGTTTTGTTGTTGTTTCTTTCTTTCTTTCTTTCTTTCTTTCTTTCTTTCTTTCTTTCTTTCTACTCTGTGTCTTTAGCTATTCTTCTTCATATGTTTTTTTTTCAGACAAAAAATAATAAGAATTTTTCGACTTGCTGTACAGATAATATTTTATGTCATTGCCTTTACACTACTGAATATATTTCCCCCTCCTCCTTCCCCTCCCCTCCCTCTTTCCCTCTCCCTCTTTACCTCCTTCCCTCCCCCCTCTCCTTCATTACTTCCCCTAAAATAAAGTTCTAGAAAATCAATAAACTCCAGAGCAGGCATTTTGGCCATGTTTCATGACAGTATAATTGACCAGCTCACTTGACACATGGAAAAATTATAATTCTGTTGTGCCTATGAAAGTCTCTACTATCTAAACACATGATTTATTGTAGCATTAGTTCTACTCATTTTGTATACATAGTATGCTAAAAATAGTAACCACTTGCCAAGAAATTATTGTTTGTCCTGTCATGTAAAAGCAACTCAGATTATATTTTATATTTAATGTAAACTTGGGCATCACCTTTGGAAATTAAATATTTTTATACATAAAATTCCTAAAAAAAAATAAATTCCTAAACAAGGTGTTCACTTCTTTTCCCTCCCATAAATTCCTGCATAGACTAATGCTTTCTAAAGCAATTCAAAATCCATTTATTTTTGTCTTTTTATTTCTATTTTTCTAACTGAACATTTTTGAGTTTTGTTTGTAACTATCAAGGTTGCTCTGGAAACAACTTGATCTAAGTAAAGAATGCTAATAGTTAAATTTGTATTCTAGTGACCTCTAAGAAGCCAGTGTGCCCACATTTTACTGGGGCAATTAATTCCTTGGCATTTTACTAATCTATTCTCTACAAATGTCTTTTTACAAAGCAAATGTAATGTTATTTAGCACTCAGTAAGGAGAGCAACTCATTCTTTGCTTTCACTGCAAAGTCACTCAGTGACTTCCAAAGGTAATCATCTATTTTGGGGGGGAATTATGGTAATTGTTCTGAGTTTCATCAATACCTGCCAAATTCTTCAAATGGGAAAGTGAAAATAAAGTTTTTTAAGGTTTCATGCTAGATGCTGCTACTGAACGATACTTCATTACCTTATAAGATAATAAAATCTATGTTTAGGATGAAGAACCTAAAGATTTGGCAGTGTTAATGAACTTGATTGTGTATTCATGCATCAAGTATTCTCAAATCAATCTTACAGTTTGAAATTCTTTTTTTTTTTTGCCCCCAGAGGCATTCTACTTCCAGCCCTATTTTATTTTTATTTGGAAACAGGGTCTTGCCAGGTTGGTAAGAGTCTCAGTACTTGCTGAGACTGCCCTCAAACCTGTGATCCTCCTATCTCAGCCTCCTAAGAACTGGGATTACAGGCATGCGCCACCATACCTGGCTTCAGTTTCATATTCTTGAAGACACTTTCATGTATCATCATAGTCAGTTCTCTGCGTGTTACACCTATGTCTAAGCAAGATGTGCTGTTACTGGGAGCTACTTGCAGCATTGTGAAAATATTGTAAATATAAATGCATCTATAAGCAGTTCTTGACTTATGGCACTTTACTTTATAGATATTTATATTTAGGGTGCTCAGCCAATTACATCCATGTTATTACTTAATGGACAGTCAACAGCAAACAAATCAACTGACATCAGTCACTCTGCTTCCAGTTGTCCTCTACTTCAGGGTCCCTGGTTTCCAGTCTGTAACACACACCCTTCCCACCACCACCACAGCTTTCCTGAGGGGGCAGATCTCTTGGTTCCAGAACAGCTCTGTGTTCTCTGGAGTTTTTCTAGAGTGCTAGCACTCTGCATCAGAAGGGTAGGGAAGAGAAAGAGCAGAATTAAGTAGCAAAAAGAACCTGAGGTAAAAGGAGAGAATGGGAGTAGTCCCTCTGAGTGAAGTCCAAAACCACAGAGTAATAAAATACCTTTTGCTTGATAGGTGAATGGATCTGAAGGGCAAGTGCTAATGTGTTTGGCCTCTGCTGGGAAGAAGCTTATCCATTTGTAATCATAAGCAATATGTAAATTTTAAAATCTTTTCAGATAACCTAGAAGAGGAAAAAGAAACAATATCTTAGGACTGATTTCAGCCTTTCCTAATAATGCTAGGTGTGGAACTTGGAGATTAAAAAGGAAGGCTTGACTTGTTGATTCTGTTTCAAATTCAGCTGTGCACCTCTCAGTTTGACTGTGATTGAAGCCACTGAAGCAACAATATGTTGGGAAATCAAAGAATGAATAATTCATTCCAAACAAGAGTAGACTCATGCATTTTAAAGTAGACACTGCTTAACATCATTGCTGTTGAGAGTATATCCTTCCAGGCTAAAAAGATTCTCTTCTTTCTGGATGGGAAGAGAATGGGAGTGGACCAGCAAGTACATCTGAAATTGCCGCAAGTCGGTCAGCAATTGAAAGCAGATCAACCTGGATTCACCCTCAAAATAGTCACTATTGATTCCAGATCTCCCCCTAGAGTCTCCTCAGTGATGCCTGTCAAGTCATTTTAAGGAAAACTTGAATGTTAAATCTGATGAAAATATTTTTTCAGCCTTGTCAATGTTTTGCAATAAAAATAGGCAGAATCATATATGGTTCTAGAAGAACAAATTAAATAAAATTTTATGTGATTATGATTACTACAGTAGTAAGATGTACACCAAATATTATTGAAGTGCAAAGCATACATTGTATACAATTTATGGTACATTTTCTTTAAATAATCTACCATGAGGAAGAAAAGTACCTATATTTTAAGCTTTTATTCTTGAGTCTTATATTTTTAAATCCTTGTCAGCAAGTGTAGAAACTATCTATCTTTACTTCTAGTTGTAATTAAGCGATTCTACCTGAAAAATTATTCAGGAATTTGATTCTAAAGCAAGAGAGAGTAACTGTGAAATTCAATCATACAGATTATTAAATGCCACCCAAGTTGTAGCTATTGAATTTTTACACTTTGAAGTATATAGAACTTCATATTAGGATTCCTTTTATCCAAATTACATCTTTCTTAAGAGCACTTAAATTACTAATACTTTTGTTAACTTGACTCTTTTCAGTGATAACATTATGTGACAAATTTAAATTTTTTCTTTTCTTTCATGATTCTTCAATATATCAGAATAGAATAATAGTTTATTAAGTTAACCTTTAAAATTTGAAATGTTCAATATGCTTTAAAAGCCAAAGCCTAGTTATTAAATTATTTTCAATGGATAGTTCATGAACAAAAGGGGCCTTTTGATTTGGTGTTGGGGGGAGAGGCTATTTTTCCCATTATTTAGAAAAGGAAACTGGGAAAATAAAGGGAGAGCAAATCTTCAGTAGCAACTGTTCTTTGTCTTTATTCTAAGGGTGTAGACAATATGTAAATACAGAAAAAATCAAACACTACTAAGGAGGTAACATTAAATATGTCTTTTAAAGAGTAATTTTTTATTTAAAATAATAAAATATTTAGATTATGCTGAAGTGTTTTGATTTACATTATAAATATTCTGGAGAGAAGTTTTGAGTGTGTTTAAATATAGATTATCTTAAATATTTATCCTTATGAAAAGAATAAAATATTTTGTAGCTACTGTGTATGTTTTTCTAGCTGAAGATCATAAAATCCTTTACCAGCTATAACTAATTAGTCCTCCCAACTGCCCACCCCTACCATATCTTCATTCCCAGGTCTTGTAGAATGAGTGCTGAGAAAATAAACCAAGCTGCGACTGGGTAACTTCAGGCATCCAGATGAGAACGGGAAACCCTGGTCAGAACTTTGGCAGGTGTAGAAGGCAGTTGGTAGTGGGATACCTTAGTCATAGAGCACTTCTTCCCATGGTCACTGCTGTTTTCATGCAGACTCCAGAAAAGGTGTCCTTCTTAGGTATTATGAGAAGCTACTTTTAGACACACTCAGATTCTAACTTCTGAGGTTAAAACATGAATTTTACCTAAGTTAATGTTACTAATGCAAAACTGTCTATGTTTTATCAATCCTGGGAAAATAGGAAACATAGATTTAGCTTCTGCTATTGAACTTTTTGCAAAAATATGAGAGGTAATACTGATGCAGTGTGGAAAAATGTTAATAGGTCTTTTTTTTTGTTGTATGAAAAGGAATGCACTATTTACATATGGAGGCCCCTGTCAAGGTGATTCACAGAGATCTCAAGTCAAGAAATGGTAATGTAGCCATATGTTTTTATCTTACCTATTTTATTACAAATTACATGCATCTTTATATAGAAATAAGCATCATCCTTTACATATCTTTTGTAACCTGTTTGACTCACCACTGATACAATGAAAAATTTTCCACCATCAGTAAACACCCAAATTTTCTATGTTACTTGAAGAAGCTGTGATCATGTTCCATTGTATGAAGTTTTGCAAAGAATATAGACATTTGGATTGTTTACACTTTTGTAAGATAAGAAGTGTTTGGCTTAATACCTTCAGCCAAATTTTTCAACACATCCCTAATTATTTCCCTAGAATCATTTTCTAAAAGAGGTATTACTGGGTCAGAGTGTGTAGTCATGTATTTTTAGTCTTCTATTTTTAGATGGTTCTCTGTGCTAGCAATTTTGAGTTTTGTTCCTGTTGCTTCTGAATTATATGGTGTAAATTTTTTATGTCACTCATGCCCATATTACCTGGAGTAGTGCCCAAAAATGATCAGCATGTTGGGGAGATTGGAGATAAAGACTTTCTTGGTTTCTTCTTTCTCATCTTCTGTACTTTCTATAGTAGATTTATGAGCCTATGTGAGTGAGTATTTTAAAATAACTTGCAAGATTAGACATTACCTTCAAGTAGAAATGGTAACAGAATGCTTCTTCCATTACATCACTTCAGAGTTATTGGAGAAAGGCAGTAGGATTATTTAGCATTAGCAGAGCTAAACTAAACTTAATCAGAGTTTGCTACTTAAAAAAATGCTATCAGTTATTTATTTACACAGTTTCCAAATGATTCTCAGTAAGGAGGGGTATTTATTTGTGGAAAATCTTTAGGTCATTGCAAACTAATAGTGTGATCTTTTGAATGGGTAGTGGTAGCAAGTAGAAGAAGAGGACCATGGAATGGGCCAGGTTGCCCTGCTCATCCTCAGGACTGTGAGGTGTGCCTTGCTGGTGGGGGTGAGGGAGTTGTTGATTGTAGCTACCACTCATCAGGAGGCCAGGTTGGACCCTCAACTTAACCCTGCCAGTTGACTCTGTCCAGTTGTCATGACTTCTTCCAGGTCTTTGCTTATCCTTTGGCCCTTCTTAGACAGAAGCTCCCTGGAATTAAATACTTTTGATATATCATTGGCTAACAGGAAATCATTAGGAAATAATATAGAATCTAGTAGGAAGTAGAGGAGTTCTTTTGCTGTAAATTTTTAGTTCATGCTTAGAATTTCAATGTAAACAAGTTATTTGACTTCAGTATATCCTAAATCTTCCATGAGAAAGAATGATTAAAATGTGGATTTAGCCATGCTCTCATTATGTAGACTATATAATAATGTGGAATGTCCTTATTTTTAAAAATTACAATTTGTGTAGCTAATTGATAGGAACACACATACACTCACACTGAAATAATATAGACCTTGCTTTTTGCATTTCCCCCCACCCCTGAGAGAGGGAACAAGACTTCCATTTTCTGTATTGTATATTTTTATAATGTTAGTTTTTGAGCACTTGTTCATGTTATAATGAGAAAAAGCAGTAGAGATATTTTCAAACACCATTGAATGTAACATTAGTAATATTTTCATTTTTATTTGTTAAAGTTTATAGCTTATTACTTATAAATCATGTTTACACTGAGGCTATTTTCATGTATTAGGTCATGCAAAGATTATGTTCTTCACTTATCAAAATCATTAGTAACTACTAAGAAGAACTCATATTTATCATCTAGCATGTCCAAGACACTGAGTGGCTTACAAAAGAAATTCCAGAAACAGCTTTTCAGGGTCCTATCCTTGGCCTCCTCTCCTCTTTGCTCTTCTCACACTCCCAAAAAGCCCCACTTACATGTTAACACTCACCAACAGATCCAAGTTTCAAAACTATCCACCTACTTATTAGACATGTCTTCATAGATACTTTGTGTGTCCCTAAAATATATTGTCTACACTAATCTTTTCATCTTCTCCCTCCCCCCTCAAAAAAGAAAAAAACATTCTTGAGTTCCATTCTCAGTGAGTGACCATGTGGTTGCACATGCCAGAGAAAAATAAAAAGGAGTTGGCAGTTTGAATCCAGAGCTCTGTTCTAACCATTAAGCTTTATCACCTCTTTATTTGATTTCATCCTTGAATCCTCCTCCTTCTCTACCCCACCCCCCATATCCAGCTGTTCATCTGGCCTTAGGTGTCCTGTGTCCTGATTATTTCTTGGCTCAGTCTTTTTTCATAGCTTTAGTATTGGCATCCTCATCTGTTTCTTGTACCACAACCACTTGTGTGCACAGTGCTTTAGGGCCTCCAGTTCTATTTTTCTCTGATATAGTCTGTTGGTATCACATTTGCTTATTTTCTTCCTTCACTTAAAATTGCTTATTGGCTTTCCATTCCTCACAAAGACTCTTCTTTCCCTGGCCTCTACCTTCCAAAATCACTGTTCCTTTTCTTCTGATCCTGAGTTATCCCATAGACTCCCTCTTGTGCCTAGAAAACGACTTTCTTCTCCCAGCTCTCTTTGTTGTGGTTAACACCTGTGTTCTCAAGTCATGGCCTAAGTGTCATTTCTTCCTAAAAACTTCATCTGAGCTCCCTAGACTTAGATATCCCTGTCTGTTGGGTCTCTAATACTCTCACTTTCTCACATCATGGAATTTATCCCACTTTATTATAGATGTTTGTTTGTCTCTCTGACTAGACTGTAAACTGCAAAAGAGCAAAGACAATGAGATTCTCACCTTCCTATTCCAGAGCATATACATGGCCTTTGCCCATAGTAGGTGTCAGCAAAGAGTTGTTAAGTAAGTGAATGTATTAATAAGTGAATGAATATTGTCTCTGGCTTTAAGAAAATTATTCTTCAACTGGGAGGAAAACCTGAATGTACCATAAAGTAATAATGCTAATGATTACCTCAGTATCATATTGGCAATACACTGGCAGGACCCAGGTAAAGATTTGATTCTCCTGAGTACTCTTATTTGGTGCCTTCTTACTGAATAGCAGCACTGCACATGTATAAAACAAGTATCTTAAAAGCCTTTTTAAATCAGCACTTCATGAAACTAAGCTTTTATTTTAATGCCAGCTCCCTTTTGCAAAATCCTCAATTTAGTAAATACTTTGATTTTACCTTTTATAATATCAAATTAGAAATTTAGTCATTTTGAAACTAGAAATAGAAGTTTATCCTTTTTTTCAGTATAAGACAATTCAAGCAAATTAGATAATTGTCATAATTTATCTTTCTTTTTCTTTTTAGTTGTTATAGCTGCTGATGGAGTGTTAAAGGTAAGACCATTTCTTGTAATTTAAAAAAAATTGTTAATTTCAGATGTAGACTCTCACAACTGATAACTCTTTTATTGGTCAATAAGTAGAGAATTGATTCTGGTTCCTCTGATCTCAGATCTGCGATTTTGGTGCCTCTCGGTTCCATAACCACACAACACACATGTCCTTGGTTGGAACTTTCCCATGGATGGCTCCAGAAGTGATCCAGAGTCTCCCTGTATCTGAAACTTGTGACACGTATTCCTACGGTGTGGTGAGTTCATTACTCATTTCTTATTTGCTAAAATTAATGCAGAGAAAAAAACAACCCAAAGAAAAAGGATTCTACAATTAAATCTGGCTTTGTCTGAGACCATACCACATTTCTAGAGGAATGGCTGAAGCAGAGGACCAGGAAGAGCACTTTCCAGTTGTTGAAACATGTGCTACAATTTTTATGCATCTCAGTTACAGGTCTTGTATTGAAAAGAAACCGGCACCACTTCCACAAAACAAATTAGATGGAACCTGAACTAGTGTTTGTCGCAGTCAATCTTCTCACTGCTATAATCCAAAACATCTGACCACACAACTTAGAGGAAGGAAGATTTATTTGCTCACAGTTTTTATAGATTTGGGGGTTCAGTTCTTGTGAGGCTGGGGTCTCCAGAGCTCAGGGCATGGCGATGGGAAGCAGAGAGAGGGAGAGAGCAAGTGCTCTGCTCTCAGATCATGGAGACCAGAAGCAAAAGGGGTGCAAGCAAGCAGGGAGATTCAAGGTAAAAACACTGTTCCTAAGACCACACCCCCAGGGACCTCCCTTGTCCAGCTACATCCTACTTTCCTAGGTTACCATCCAGGCCATGGTAAATCCATCACAATGGATTTATCTACTGATGCGATTTCAACCCTCATGACCTAATTACATCAACTCTGAGCATTAATACATGACCTCTTCAGGGGACATTCTGTATCTAAGCATAACAGTACTGGGCCTAATGCACTCCTGTGGAGAATGCTTTTTTGCTGGGTGGAAATATGACCATAAAAAAATACCTAATTCCTTGGAAGATGGATCATTTGCAATAAGACTTCAACGTGATGGCTCTCTCAAGCAATAAAAATCCTCAGTAGATCTGCCAATTAACAGGAAATTTTTCAGTGTCAACTATTAAACTGATTAGTGAGTTTCTGAAAGTACAGAAGAAAATGTACTTAGAACTTAGCAGATGATCTTACCCATGTCTGCTGCAGATGTTAAAAAATAGTAATGACTATATGAACATGAATCTGAAGTATTGCCTTTTCCCATGTGACCCAGAAGAGGTATTGAGATGTGATTTTTGTTTGCTGAGCTCAGGATCTTTCCATGTCTCTACAGCCCCTTTCACATGTCCCTCTTCTTCAGAACAGTTTGAATCCACTTTTCTGCAGCTGCAAGTGTTCGGTTTGTTTTCTTAAAACCTTTCACTCAGGCTCACGCACCACTAGAAGGTCTTCTATGTACTTGTTTACTGATCTTACCTTTGCTTGGTTTGTTTTGGTTTTATTGAGGAAGGAATTTAACAAGTGCTTATCAAGTCATTTTGTCAAGTAATTTAACATATTGAAGCAAACTCTCCAGAAAGTGAAGCACTTCCTGGGTTGCTGTGCAGAACCTGATTGCCCCCGCCACGTACTGTATCAGTATCAATTCCACATTCCTGCTAGGGCCTTCCCTGAAAGGGCAGAAACAGAAAGGCCTCTTTAGTGATTGTTTTAAGACAGCAGAAGCTGTTTATCTATCTTGAAGTGAGAGGCTTGCTCAGATTGCTGGTCACTCATGCAGAGGAACTCCAACAGCAGAATTCCACTGAGAAATATGTATAGATGTTAATCTAATTATAAACAAGAATTCAGGGTAATATTTAGTTCTGATCCCTTATCATTCTGTTCTAAATGAACATCATTTGTGAAGGACAAAACACAAGCATGCTTCTCCAGAACCTTAAAGTTTAAACAATCACACTTTTTTTTTTTTAAATGAAGAAGGCATTATGTGCTCAAAGTAGAAATTATACCAAAGAGCAAGAGAGGACAGTTGTTAAGGTTAGGATCATGTAGTTTTAGAAGTTTGTAGTCCACAAACCTTAAAAAAGATACCTATATAGGAAAACAGTATGGTAATTTATAACTTTTTTTGTCCTTTCCAAAAGTGGTACATGGCCAGGACTTATTTGTCAATAAGAGCATCTGTTTGCATAAAACACACTCGTTTATTAAGAGCTTATTCTGTTGATTAAAACCTCCCCCTTACACACACAGATGAAGAAGACCATAAAAAGAGTTTTCCTGTTTTGAAAGCCACCCAAAAATGCAATATATTTTGCTTTTTGTTTTTTCAGATATAAGAATTTAGCCCCTAATACTCTTAAGAATACTAGTCTTCCCCAGCTTGATAAAATTGTGTTTCTTCTGAGATCTACTGAGGATTTTTATTGCTTGAGAGAGCCATCACATTGGCCACATGCCTGCATTCAGGGTGGTATAGCCATAGACTTGTGTTGTTTCTTAACACATGGCAAGACTAACCAGCCTGTACTGCCTTAAAATAAACGTGTTGCCAATGCCAGAAATGGATCTTGTGATCCTTGTTTCTAAGCTGGTAAACATTGGTAGGCAGGAAATTGTTTCTCTCTGTGTTTTACAAGAAAGAATATTTTCCTATCCTCTTATGATAACTTCTCTTAAAGGACCAAACCAGAAAATATGTTTTGTGTGTAATCCACACAAAAAGAAAAGGCTTTGGGAAAGCAAAAGTCATTGAAAGAATAAGCCTTCTGAGAATACAGGCTCTCTAAAAACAAAGCTGTCCTAATGACAATGTAGAAAAGATTACTCTCCAAGGAGCTTCTCAGCCAGAACCAGAGTTGAAAACAGAGCAGCCTGAGAGACAGCCTCACTGCCTTGCTTGTCTGTGAGCCCTGTTCCAGAACCATCCGGGCTCAGGTAATGGTTTTCTATTGTCTGCAGGAGAAAAGGCAAGAGAAGTACACAGCCTCGTCCAAGTTTCTGTTCAGTAAACTGAAAATAGAAATTTTCCTTGAGCACAGTTTAACTGTGAGGATGTCTCAATATACAATGAGTTGGAAAATATTTTTAAGGTGAAAGATCACAATGATGTTTGGCCTGCATCCTCAAAACTGGTATTTTAAGGCATAGTTTAATATATTTTTAGACTTTCAAGTGACTTCCTCAACAAAGTTACTTTTTGTGCCAAATGCCATTTTATTGACAATAGAAAAAGCCATCCAATCTCATCCCACCTACTTTTTGGTACATTTCCAAATCTAAAGAATTAGTAAGAGGAGATCATGAGATGTGCTGATACTGGAATCAAACCAAAGACTACCTTTGGGCTTCAGAGCATGGCTTATCCTGGCAGTTCATCCATCAGCTATGACAGTTTTTCAGATATACAGAGGCAATAAATGAAAGTGTCTTATTTTTTACAGTCAGAACTCTTAGAGAATTACAAATTGGGTCTTATTAGATTCTGGATATTTTCCAGTAGAGTATTTTGTAATTAAGAATGAATAAGTATCCAGGTATTGTTTCTTCTAACTCTTGGTGTTGCATTTTACCTCACAAAATTTAGTCAGTGTGTGTGTGTGTGCGCGCGCACGCGCGCCAAACTAAGAAGGGAGGAAATACCAGGCTGTTCATCTGAACATTTTGGGGTCTGGAGCAGTTGATTTATTTGAGGCTGATTCCCTGTTCCCATTCTCCTTAGGAATGCCAAATCCATTCATTTACTTGCTCTTCATATCCTTCCCCTCCATCCCCAGCACCGGTGGAGTGGTAATTGCAACAAATTGAGGGGCTTCATTTCCTGCTCACCCTCTTGCTGGCCTGTCCCCCTCCCCTGTGCAGGCGGTATGTCAGGGTGATTGCATACCTGTGCTGGCTCCCACCCTTCCTTACAGCCGCCACTAGAATTGTCCCCTTCTGGGATGCCCCTTACCTTTTTCCAATCACTTGTGTGACTCAAATAGAATTATTCAGTAGCTCTTCTAAAGAAGTACCTTACACACTTGATTAAAAGCCCAAAGAGGCTTCAGTGAGTTTTTTTTTCTCCTGCTTGAGTAGCATCTGCCAATTTCCCTGATTTTCCTTGCTAATTATCTTCGTATTAGCCAGCGTTCATTTAACATGTTATGGCTCGAATAAGACTGAGCACCAGCTGAAGGAATAGTGGATGTACAGCTAAAGGTTTACAGGACTCATTCTAATCGAGTACATGTCCTTCATCTACATTTTCATTAAGAAATATGCTTTTATGTTTCGAACAAGGAAAATCCAAACCTAAACAGCTGAGTTCTCTCCTCACTCCTGCCATGGCTCTGGACATGCAGTATGGCCTGGCCCAAAGTATTCTCCCTAGCCCTCTGACTTCCCCTTCCTTAATCCCCTCTGGGATTGGAGCTTGACCTTCATGGTGGGACAGCAAGTTCACATTCTGGTCTGCCCCTTGATACCTGAGTGTCTTTGGGCAAGATTGATGAACTTTCCTAAGTCCTAGTTTCCTCACCTATAAAATGAGGATAAGAGCTCTTTGATGGGATTGACATTGATCATGACAACATAGTACCTAGAACATAGGAAGCACTCAATAAACTTTAATCGTAGTTACTATCATTATTATTATTAATAAAATTAGAATTATTTTTGTACTTTACAAAGTATTGGTAGACTCAAATTCTGGATGTCCATTTGTATAAACAGAGAAAATAACTGAGTTTGCAAATCTCCATTACTCTGTTTTTAAAGAGAAAATAAAATCAGCAGTATTTCTAACACCAATTTGCTTTTTTTGGGCATTCCAGGTCAGATTTATTAGCCATACTGCTCTCAAGGATTGCATAGAGATGAACACACACATAAACTCACATATACATAATCAACTTATATGTTATATACTTTGTTTATTACATTTTAGGAAATAGCATAATAAATTATAGGTAGACACGAATGAGTCCTTTAGACTGCTTCATTTTGAGAGAAATTTGTCCAAAACATAAAATCTAAGTGTTACAATTTTGCAAATATCTACCATCATGAAATAGATGAGATTTGCCAGTAATTTGAATTGAGGGCTTTTTTTTTTTTTTAATGAAACCATTATTGAACTTTTAAAAATATAGTCAAATTTCCAGTTATTATCTTATAGAGGTATATATCAGAGATTGAAAGTGGAAAAAGTTTTAACGAACAAGATGCAAAATCCATTTGTGGGAATATATGAAAATCATAATAACCCATGAGATAAAGTTAAAACACTCAGGCTTGTTGATTCATAAAATTTTAAATCTTTCTCTAGATGTTCTAACTTCTAATCCAAATTTTTATTTATTAAAATAAACATAATAAATATATAATACATAGGAAGAAGTCCTATGCATGAATATATATATATATATATATTTGTCCAAGTTTCTACAGATGAGGTTGGTTGTGTCTGGTAATTGGACAATTAAATATTGGATAAAATTTCAGTAATATACCAAAAATATAAAGTACAAGAATAAAAATTCAATTTCCTTTTTGTTACAGGTTCTCTGGGAGATGCTAACAAGGGAGGTCCCCTTTAAAGGTTTGGAAGGATTACAAGTAGCTTGGCTTGTAGTGGAAAAAAACGAGGTAAGACTACGTTTCTCCATTCAGGTACATAGATCAGAAAACAGTATTGGGGTTTTGCAAAAGACTTTTTCATCTTCTTCAAATTGAAAGTAAGTTCACGCTTATGGAAAGATTAGCAGTAGGAGCTAACACAAAGGGTCAAAGTGATGTTATTCCTCATGAATGGACCCTTTACATCTAATTGTTGCAGCTTCACGTCGTGATGCTGTAGATCAAAAATTGTACAAGTACTGTACTAGTTTCTCAGTCTCAATTGTAAAACCTAGGGGTTTGTTCTTAGTGATGAAAGAAGCCATTGCGTCCAAGGTAGGGGAACAGTTTAACTCCATCTCCTGCGTTTAGGACATCTTTTTTACTGGCCGGGAGTTGATATATCTGTAAGAGACCTTCAGCTACTTCAACTTACCTCTCCCAGCAGGAGTCACTATAGTACAAGAAACTGTCGCTTAGATGAGAATTTCAAAAATAAAAGAAGAAAAAATAGTTTCAAAAAGGGGAAAAATTACAGTTTTGCCACCTACGTTGAACACTACATTGAAGATGAGCTCCTCACTGGAATTGGCGAGGCAGTGGCGTAACTGTTCGCTTCTTCATGCAGAGCCTTTCCATTTCAAAAGAACTTCAGTGGCGTAAACACCGTTTGTGCTGTGTCCCCAGCCTCGCTTTTCTTCTTCCCACAAATTGAGGCTTTCAGCTAGTTGGACCTATGAGCCTACATCAGAGAACATGGCACATTCATATCAAAGAGAGCAACTACATTTTGAAAGGTTTAAAATTGTGCCTGAAACGCACAGCCATGGAAATTCTCAGCATAAGGATGAAGCATCCAATATCAAGGTATTAGGAGAACTCAGATCATGTAACGGAAGCGTGCCATTGTCTTTGCAAAGTGAAACAACTTTATTTCACAAAACTTCTTCATTTCCAAATCTTATCCATGGCCTCCATAAAGGATAAGAGTGCAGCCTTAAGATAAAATGATTTTCCAAAAGGTGAATATATAAATTTATGCCCTTTTTAATGCTTTAAAAGAATTAGATCGATCTGTTCCCCATGTGAGTGCAGGAACAAACTAGATTAACCAAAAAGCTGCTACTGACCAGGAGAAACCAAGTTTCCTTCTTTTAGATTACATAATACAGAGTTATCTCACTTAATTTGTCCTCCTAGTTCCTTGGGAATGGATGAAATGTTGATGATAGCTGAACTTAATGGGAGAGAGCTGCCAGTTTAAGAAATGAAAAAGAGCTCTGTGCAAGAATGTGTCTTACTCATTGTTTCCCAGGAGCTGTTCAGTTTTAATTAAATGTGATAGTAATTCCCAGTGCACTGTTCAGGAAGACCTTGCACACAGGATAACTGATTTTATTTTATTTTTTTTTTTTTAGGATATGAGGACCCACTTGTTTTCTGTTTCTTTTGCCAGTGGGATGATTTATGTTTGCTTCAGGGCTTATAGCTGAAAGCAAAGAAAATTCTTGACCTTCTGTTGACTCTAGAGCACAACACCCAGTGTGATCTTTCCTTCTACACTGTGCCAAGATAAGCTAGGAAAGGGATTTTAAAGCTAACTGGATCATCCAAATATATATATATATATATATATATATATATATATATATATATATATATATATATATATATATAAGACAGATAATATTAAAATAATCATCCAGTGGATGACAGAATAGATGTAAATGTAAACATTTTTAAACCATTGGATATCTAAAGCTGAAGAGAAAGATGAATGTAGATACTGCCTGAGGGCTGTCAGTCACCCACAGATAATCTTCACCCCTCTTTAGCTCTGTACACAAGGAAGCAGCCTCCTCTTGTGCCCTGAGGTACCGCGGGGCGCACTGCTTATCCATGGTCTGTTCTGATGATCAGCTCATGAAGACTGCTAGAAGACCTCCCGTACTGTGTTTATTAAATATGATAGTAAATTGAGGAACCCACAGGGTGACATGAGTTCTCTTGACTTCCTAATGAATTTAAGCAAGATTGGATATGTATCTCCCATTCTCATTATACACAGTACCTTATTTGTAGAAATATGGAAATTAAGTTCGAATGCAATTTCCAGAATTTTCAAGAAAATATCTTCATTTTACCTCATAAATGGAGGCATTTGTTTCTAAAACAAATTCTGTTCACATAGTGTTAAGGTAATTCCCAAAGATTCATTTCATTTAATAACAAAATTGAGACCTAAAGAAATGTAACTTATAAAACCTCTTCAACTTTTAGTTATTTTATTCTGTTTATTTTTACTATTGAATGTCTTCAGCTTTGGGTTGAGAAAAGGTAGCTGATTTTTAACAGACCTCATTTAGATAAAGAATGATGTGTTTAAACTGTCAAGAAGAAAATTTAAATGTGATCTAGTCTGTAACATCTATATCAAATTATTAGGGTTGCCTTTTCTTTTTAATTTTTAAAAATAATTATAGACTCATAGAAATATGTACAAACATTGCAAAGCTTATGTAACTTTCAACCAGCTTCTCCCACTGCTGATACCTTACAGAGCTATAGTCAGTATCAGACCCAAGAAATTAAGTTTGGCACATTATTCTTACCTAGATGGTAGTCCTGATTCAGACTCACCATTTAGGATTGCTTTTTGAACCATAGGAAAATCACTGCTTTCTAAAAATGTATCTGAAGATCTTCACTTCTAAACCTTTAATAATGAAACAAAGAACTTTAAATAATCATTTTTTCTAATATTAAATCCTATTAAAGTTAGATTCATAAAGCCCTGCTAAACTTTACAAAGTAAACAATGAACCTTTATAGAAGGCATAACATCCAGAGGGGATTACTAAGAAAATTTAAAAATGTAACAAACATATTTATTTACTTTTCTCATTTCTATGAAACTTGATTGGTGGGCATTTAGGATGTTCTGGAAGCATAATTTTTACTTTCATAAATATTTGGGTTGTAGCTGAGCATGGCAGCCTGAGACAGGAGGCTCACAGGTTTGAAACCAGGCTTAGCAACTTAGCAAGACCCTGTTTCAAAACAAACAAACAAACAGGGATGGGGGTGTGTAGCTTAGAGGTACAATGCCCCTGGGTTCAATCCCCATACCAAAATAATAGCAATAATGATAATAATCGTGATAATAAATTCTTGGGTTCATATATAAAATGTTTTGTTCTATGTAGCAAAACTATTTGATTAATGTAGAAATCCTCATAAAACTTACTCTACTTTTGACAGTGCTTTAGAAAGATAAAAACTTGACTCAAAAATAATTTTTACACCTTGTTTAGAAAATGGTGCAAAAAGGGATATGATCTTTTAAAGATGCCAGACACAATTTAATGATTGGGAAACATTTGAATTTTAAATGTGAAATTTTATTTTAAAATATTTAATTTTTAATGTGCTTTTATTGGTGCATTATCATCTCACATCATAATGTAAATCATATTGACATTGACATACATGCATATAGCACTTGGTGCCCCCCACCCACCTCCCTGTCTTCCCTCTTCCCATTCAGAAGACTGAGACTGATATTGGGATTTTTACATACGTACAAACAATCGATATCAGTATTTCTAATAATGAACCTCAGTAAAATATTTAATTTTTAAGTGATATTAAACCAGTTAATTCAAAATGTTTTAATGCATCAGGAATGTCCACAGGTATGCAGTCAGGACTTAAAGACTTTGGATTCTATTTTATTTATTTATTTATTATTTATTTTATTTTTTTGCAGTACTGGGGGCTGAACCCACGGGCATTCTACCTCTGAGCTACACCCTCAGCCCTATTTTTTATTCTTTATTTGAAACAGGGTCTCGCTAAGTTGCAGAGGGCCTCAGATTCTATTTTAAAGTACTTTTTTTTTTTTTTTGCGGTACCGGGGATTGAACTCAGGGGCATTCTACCTCTGAGCTACACCCCCAGCCCTATTTTTTATTCTTTATTTTGAAACCGAGTCTCACTAAGTTGCGGAGTGCCTCACTAAGTAACTGAGGCTGGCTGCGAACCCGGATCCTCCGGTCTCAGCCTCCCGAATGCTGGGATTACAAGCGTGTGCCACCACGCCTGGCTTAAAGTACTTTTTAATACACTAAAATAATCTCAACATAAAGTGTCTGAGTCTAGATTTAACTGATACTTGATATCCGATTTTTAAAAAATGATTGTGTTTCTTTGTGTATTGACTCTGATGTAGTGTCTAAGAAGTTGTTCAGTATGAAAATATGACATGAATGATCATCTATCTTCAGCCAGTTCACATTTCAGTTCATGGAAAACTGTTGAAATGGTGTTATATTGAAAAGTGTCACCCTTTTGGAAAACTCTTTATTTTTAGTTAAACATGGAATACATTCAGTTGCATAAGTGCAATTATAGTCTGGTTTTATTAGTTCCCACTTCCCAACCATCTTACTTTTTAAAAAAAAGTAAGCATTTGATTTTGCTTTTGATGAAGGTCGACACTACAGTAAAACAATAGCGTATTTCAGTACAGCTTGCTCTAGTCTGTGAGACCAGAGACTAGAAGTTTAAAAGTGCTTAGCTTAGCCTTTAATTTGGAGAGGTTTGTTTTGTTTTTTCATTTTATTGTGTTTTGATTTTAAGATTACCCATAATTCCAAATATAGGTTGTCAGTTTTCTTGCCAAGGCAACTATTTTTCTAGTTTTACACATAGCCTTCCCCAAATACAACTCAATTCAGTTTAAATTTTCTATTTGCAACATTTATTTGGCAGACAGTACTGGGGAGTAAATCTTCTTAGCACTTCAAAGTACTGTAGTTCTCCACTCCATCACACCCAGTGCTCTTTATAACAATTATGTTAATACCCCTCACTCTCCAAAAGGAAATTCAGAGAAACCCAACTTACCTATACACATTATATTTTAAGTCAATATAATGCTGTACTTAAAGGAGAAAGAACTAAGATCTAGTTTGTGACATACAAATGCTCAGGTGTGACCACACTAGAGGAGATAACAAGGCAGTTTTAGATGCTTGCTCCATGGATAGAGTCCAGTAGCTACAAATGCAGCCAGATAGAGTTGGGTTATGTTAATGACTCCAGTACCAAAGGCAGCACTGTTGTTGGTGACAGTCTTCAAAATTCTTGGTAAAGAGCCGGGCGTGGTGGCGCACACTTGTAATCCCAGCATTCGGGAGGCTGAGATCGGAAGATCCGGGTTCACGGCCAGCCTCAGCTACCTAGTGAGGCACTCCGCAACTTAGTGAGACCCGGTTTCAAAATAAAGAATAAAAAATAGGACTGAGGGTGTAGCTCGGAGGTAGAATGCCCCTGAGTTCAATCCCCAGTACCACAAAAAAAAAAAAAAAAAAATTATTGGTAAAGTTATAAACAATGCAAAAGTTAATCTGCCCTTGATTTATATTATTTGGTAGATGCATTCTTGGGAAATTTGTGTTTTGTGTTTATTTGAAAATCAGAGTTAGATTCTAGGCCCAGAAGATTATAGACCTCATTGTTTGCTTGCTTTTCTTACATGAGTGCACATGAGACATTTGAAATTTGGTGGTTGCTGGAGAGTCTTGATTGTGTGGGACTGTATGATATATTGAAGTATGTCTAACATTCATCTATTTTTGCAACATTGGGAATGGAACCCAGAGCCTTGCACATGCTAGGCAGGTATTCTATCACTGGGCTCCAGCTCCAGCCCCTTCTGTCTTTAAAACAAACTAAAATGCCTCCTTTCTGGACATGGAGGTGCACACCTATGATCTCAGTAATTGGGAGGCTAAAACAGGAGGATCACAGACTTGAGGTTGGCCTAAGCAACTTAGGCTATGTTTCAAAATAAAAAATAAAATAAGGCTGTAACTCAGAGGTAGAATGCCTCTGGGTTCAATTTCCAGGGAAATACACACACATCACCACCACTGCCACCACCCCTGCATTAGAGTACTGCAGAATGTCAAAATAGGATTGCTCCTCACATGATAATTTGTGTTTTATCATGTCCTTTCAGTATGTAGCTGTGACCAAAAGAAAGTCTTAATGAGTCATATTCAGAATGTTTTACTTCCCAATGAGAAAATATAGAGTTATTTAAAATTATCTCTGATTTTCTGTGCTGAAGATATTTTCAGAGCGAACACCTATTGCCAAAACTAAACTGGTTTCTTAGTTACCTGCTCTGTTTGCCTATCCCATAAGTTGCTTGTAAAAATATGGAATAAATTTGCGGCTTTAGCTATAGTATTCAAGTTCCAACTTGCTGCTCTCCTACTGGAGTTTATTTTAAACTCACTCCTGTTCTGTTGCATTTGTCTGGCTGAACCATCCACTACAATTTCTCTCTGAAGGAAAAGTGGTAGTCTGTAGAGATTAGATATTATAAACCTAAACATAAATTCTCCCTTGTTGTATATTAAGCCACAGAAACTTTTAATTTTCATATTTTGTTTATGCTCTTAAATTATCTCATATGGCCCTTCAAACATTTTTTGCTTACCTTAATGAGTAAATCCTGTGTTTTATTTTGTTTGGTTTTCCTTCTTTCTGTTGTAGAGACTAACCATTCCAAGCAGTTGCCCCAGAAGTTTTGCTGAACTGTTACATCAGTGTTGGGAAGCTGATGCCAAGGTATATTTTCTTAAAATTTCACCCATTTGTTTGCTTTTGAGTTTTTAAACTTGGGGTAGTAAAATCCATTACAAAGCAAAGCTGGCTTGGTGTTCTGTGAGACCCAGGCTGCCTGCTAAGGCCCTCTGCTGGCCTCTGCTTATCTTGCTCTCTAGAGACTCATTATTGACTTTTACTCAGTACTCTTTGGCATTCTTGACTCAGTAAAAATAATTTTGTTCTTTTGGTTTTAATCTTTAATAATAACCATTGCATGTTTATGTAATAAAAATGTCTGACATGCAGCACTTACTATATGCCAGGCACTGTTCCATGCACTTTATGTATATTAATTCATTCATTCCTCATAATCCCTCTTTGAAACAGGTGCTGCTAATGCCTTTGTCTTACAAGTAAGAAACTAAGGTGAAGTAACAAGCCAGGGCCACACAGCTAGTACATGGTAGACTGGATATGAATCAGAGCAGTCTGGCATGAGTCTTTGCTCTGAACCTTGACTCTATATTGCCTTCGTAACCAGAGAGCAGGCACAAGTAGCCCTTGCAGAGAATCTTGGTACTCTCCCTGTGCAGTTTCAGGGATGTTTTTGAGCTAATAATAGATCTGGAGAAATTCCAAAACTTAAGCTTTCGTGCAATTGTCACATTTGAGCATGAATGGCCCATTTCCTTTCCCTTCAGAGATCATTTTAAAAGACTCTCAGATACATACAGAAATATATACAGATAAAACAATAGGTCAGTCTTGTATTTGCTTCAAAATAAGGTGAAGGGAAATGGATGACAGTATAGAGTAAACAAGATTGCCCATGGTAATATTTGAAGCTCAGTGATAGGATATGGAAATACATTGTATTCTCTCTACTTTTGTAATTTTATAGTAAAAAAAATAAAAACAAACAAATTCTCACAGATTAAGCATTAGAATAAGAAAGCAATTACACAAAAGAAAGGAACAAAAATTTTATAGTTCAAACTGGTCTTGTTTTTCATGGAAATGGAGGTATAACAACTGACTTTTGAAATAGAGGCCATAAAAGAAAGACTAAAAATGGAATTCTTCCTTAATTTATACTCAGTTCCATTCTGACACCCAAGAGGAGAAGAGTGAATTATGACAATATATAGTCTGTTCCTCTGCAACGTGCTTCTTGAGTGGCTAGTGCATATGAAACTATTAGTGTAACACAAAATTCACATTGATCCATGCAGAATGTATTTCAGCACATGGTTCCACACCAAGAGCAAAGTGTGATGATTCAGCCAGCCAGGCAGTACCAGCCGGTGCTGTGAAGCCCTTCGCCCATCTGTGCCTGCTGGGTGTGAAAAATTTTGCTGCTGGTTCTCCCCAGCATGTGCCCTGCCTTTGCTCTGGTGTCCAGCAGCCTCAGTCTCTGCTTTCACACCTTTTCTTCAAATTTCCTTCACCCTTTTTTCAAGTTGGGATGTAGTTACTGAGTGTCCCATTCTGTTAAAGATCTGAGATCCCAATCTGTTCAAGATTTTATATTTTTAAACTACATTAGTATTCAGGATTATTACTTTTATTAGTACTCTGTGACACTATTGCATAGGTTTTGAATGGTCTTCTCTACTCCTGTTTAGGCTTTCTTATTTTTAGTGTGTGATTTTGCAGGATGTGGGATTTTTTAGCACTACAAGAAATGCCTGTACTTTGCAACTAGCCCCATAGAAACTATAAGCAGATATTTGCAAACTTGCTTTAAAGCATGTATTTTATACTGTTTAGGTGCTATCATACTACCCTTTCCCTATTCCTTCTACCAAATATATGTCCATTGCAACATATACAGTGATTTTGATAGTATTTTTCTCTACCCAGTGTAGTATAATTACATTTCAGTATGCAAAGCATAATTTTGTTGATAATTTCTTAATCAGAAATGCAGTACCACATTAATGAAAATTCTAAGGATTTGCATTTCCTCGCACAACAAAGACATTAGACCCAATGTTGAAACTATGAAGTTGGCATGTCTTTAGGACCAAAAGAATCTTGTGTTCAACCATAAGTTTAAGAATTATTTTTATTTCCTGAATTCATGACATTTTATTCTTATAAAACTACTGAATGCCCCTGTATTTGATTTGACTGTGCAGCAGCTGCAGCCCACATTTCCAGCCCTCTCGTTGCTCATCTCCTCCAGACCAGCCTTAAGCACCTTCCTTCCCTGACATGCGCTCTTCCTTCTCGTCTTTCTCCCCTGAGTACATAGAGCATTCCCTGGTGGCTCCTTTGACCCAGCCCAGGCTTAGTACTCCTGTTCCAAACCACAGTCTAGGCTACTGCCCTGCCTTGTACTGTGGCATTTTAAAAAAATACCTCTTTCTTCCTAACTGGATTGCAAGTTCTGTGGGGGGATAGAACTAATCCTTGTGCATATTTCCCTGTAGCACTTTGAATCAGTTTAGTAAGTAGATATTCAACTTGGTGCCTGAAGAAGCCAGACCACAGGAAATTTTCCAAGAGGCACATTTTAGTTTTCTGGCTGGAAATATGTAATAATTGATCCAGAAGTTGATGCCAGTCCTATGCATGTATGGAGAGCGAGAGCTGGCTGAAGTATTTTATTGCTCTTTTTTTTTCAATCCTTAGATTGTTTACTAATAAAACCTAGATTAAAATATTTAGTCCATATCTACAACTGGCATTCTTTTGTGATGAGGATGGCAGGGATGTATACAAGAGAAAACTGGTAGTAGGTAAATGTCAGGACAAGGTGCTCAAAATATTTTATCGGAGGAAAAAAGAAGAAAAGAAAGGTGAATATTGGTTTAAATTTTAAAAAGACACCCTTTTTTTTCTTTTTGTGGTACTGGGGATTGAACTCAGGGGCACTCTACTACTGAGCTACATCCCCAGACCTTTCTATAGTTTATATTTTTTGAAACAGATTCTCTCTAAGTTACTATGCCCTGGCCCCAAACCTGTGATCCTTCTGTCTCAGCCTCCCAAGTACTCAGATTATAGGCATGCACCACCGCTCCCAGCTTAAAAAAGATACTTCTAAATAAAGAAAAAGAATAGCTAAAGCCATGTGTTTGATAGGTCGTAATATCTTACCCTTCTGTTATAAAAGCTATGCAGAGTTTTAGAGTACAGCCTTGGTTCTGCAGCATGCTTCCTATGTGGTACTGGGCAATTTATACTTTTCTGAGACAAATTATCCTTATCTATAAAATGGAGGTAACAAATAGAGAAATAATATATGTCGGTGCTTAATAGATGGTCCTAGTTGTCAACTTTTTAAATAAACCAAGTCTTCCTAATACCTAAAAGGAACCTAAGCCCCCTCAGAGGAGGGACAGTAAGATCCTAGACCAGATGCTGTACTCTGAAACCAGAACACTATCGCATGTGCCACCCTACCTGGCTGTTGCTGCGTTTAAAATGCACACTTTGATCATTTCTGTCTGAGAATAGATGCTAACTATAAAATTAAGATTTTTTTCCTAGGGATTCTTGTCATTCTATTTATAAAAGTTTTATCTTATTTTGAGAATGATTAAATACAAGTGAAAATATTATTCTTTAAAAATTCATTTGCTCCTCCTGCTGCTTTTCCTTGCAAAATGAAAATCCTGTATTTATTATGTAATTAGTTCCTGTGCAAACAATTAAAATATTTTTTTCTTTTAAAATCTGGCACATGGTCAGAGGAATTAAGATGACAGCAAAGTTAAAGACAGAATTTTTTTTGAGTTCCTACTTCAGGCATTTTCCTCTTTGTTTATTAGTAGGCTTACAGTACATCAATAACATTTAGCTACTTAAGCTATCTTCTTAATATACACAAGTCTCATATGCATGCTAAAAGGAACCTAAGCCCCCCTCACGTACACACACAAACACACATACCCTTAAAAAAGAACAAGAATGGTAGGCACTTAATAAATAGCCCAGTTTTATGTTTCTGAGAAACAGAAAAATTGCTTTTCTTAATAATGTAGGAAGCATTCAAGTCCTGAGAGCAAGCCACCTCAACATTGTTCTTCTTGTTTTTGTGATCCTAAATTAAAATGCACGTTTTAATTGCTGCAACTGTAATTTGTTCAGAAATGGTATAATTATGAAGCCTGATGAAGAGAGAATATGCATCATCCTTTTATTATCTTTCTCCAGTTTTGTTTTAACCTTTTGTCTCAACCTTGGCTAGAGTCTAAAGAGAAAGACTATAGTAGTTACTGCTCACTAAGGAAGTACACATAACCACTGTTCTTTCAGTTTCTACTGAACAGTATCTTACAGTGTCACAGCATTAAAACTGGTTCTAATGTGGAACAGACATTGAGAATAGTGACGATATGATAGCTTGGGGAAATTTTATTAGTTCAAATAGACTGATATGTAGATTCTCCCCCAACATTTTATGTAAAATTTTCCAAACATACAGAAAAGTTGAAAGAATTTCACAGTGAACACCACATGTCCACCATATCCACCACACAGACTCTACTATTAAATTTTAATAGCTTAATCAGATAGATGGATTTTTAAATGACTTGACTTTTGCCTTTTAAGAACCCTTAATCATATTCAAAGAGAGTGTTCTTCTGACCTAAAGAAAAATACCAGTTATCTCAAATTTAGACCACATAACAGAAAAACAACAAATTTATTTCTTATGAATAATTAGTTGAAAATAAAGAATATGAGCTGGGCGTGATGGCGCACGCTTGTAATCCCAGCATTTGGGAGGCTGAGACCGGAGGATCCAGGTTCGCGGCCATCCTCAGCTACCTAGTGAGGCACTCCGCAACTTAGTGAGACCCTGTTTCAAAATAAAGAATATAAAATAGGGCTGGGGGTGTAGCTTGGAGGTAGAATGCCCCTGAGTTCAATCCCCAGTACCGCAAAAAAAGAAAATAAAGAATATGATTCCCCAAACCTAGGCAGTCTGATGGTTGTAAAATAAATAAGAGCATTGTATCATGTTTTCTTTTGCTGGGGTGGGTCGAGCATATTACTGTATAGCAAGGTGGAGAGCTACATTTTCTCTTAGAGATCTGCCTTCTTCAAGTCTCCACAATGATTACTTTTTTCTCTTCTTCAGAAACGGCCATCCTTCAAGCAAATCATTTCTATCCTGGAGTCCATGTCCAATGATGTGAACCTTCCTGACCAGTGTAACTCGTTCCTGCACCACAAGGCAGAGTGGAGGTGAGTGGCTGACCCTGAGTCCCAGCCCCTGGTCTCAGACCCACCACTAGCCTCAGTGCAGAAGAGAGCCAGAGACCTTGATGACAGTCCCCATTTCTAAACACAGCTTAGGAAAAAATAAAATTGTAAGATTTGGAGAGCCAATAAATCCTCCATTTCATATGTAAGCAAGAAAGAGTGTTTCCCTAAGCTGGTTGCCTTAGTGTGTGTCTAAGTGTTTGAAAAGAATACCAAAATCATATCTTCCAAGACAAAAGATGGTTACCAGACATTGCTCTGTGTACACTCTGTTAGGAAGCTGGCCTCTGCCCAGAAGAAATCAAAATACTGTTAGCCTTGAAATTTGCAGAGCTCTCTATCTGCTAGTACAGGGATAGGAAGACTATAACACTTTTAAAAGAAAACTTTGGGTGTCATAAATCCTATTAAAATTTGTTAAGTGTAAAACAAACTTAGTAATGAGAGAATTGTATTGTATGAGTGGAAAGAGTAAGCCCAGGGTGAAACCTTTGAGCCAGGTCACATGATGAAGGAATATAAATAGCGTGTTTGGAAGCTGACCCTGTTCCTGCCCTGACTCAGCAGAGATTTTAAGTAACTTCATCTATGCTCCTGATGGCCATGGCGGTAACATGACGCCCTACGCCATCTGCTGATGCCAAATGAATACTGCATGTACTTTGAAAATTACTGGGTTGTTTACTCCTGTTATTAGACATGTCTTTGTACTTTCTGTTTGAATAATGTTTTACAATAACTCAATTTATTTTTATTCCTTTGAAATAGCTAAGTAGGGCCAGTAAGTTTAGTTAGTCTTTAGGAATATGAAAGTAATATAGTGAGCTTTAGTCTAAGTATATAAAAGGAATCTAGTGAGGTCAAGTCTAGGTATGAGGGACTTTTTTTTATTAACTAAATTATTAACAAAACATTTTCTACAGTAAGAGAGCAGTGCACATCTAATCAGACTGCTCCTCTTTCATATCCACATATGGATTACCATTGCTCTTAAGACAAAGACCAAAATACTTTTCAAGACTACCAAAGAGTAGAGGTGCTCTGGTCTTGCCAGCCCCGTGTTACCATCCTGCCCCTCAATTTCTGGCCTTTGATCTCTCAACAGAGGTGTATTTCTTCCTCACTCGGGGTCTCTGCAAATGCAGTATACTATGTTTAAAGCTATCTCTTCTCAGCTGCACCAGTCCTGACCCTGTGCCCCACCCCAGCCCCCAATGGTCTCCAAGTCAGCTCAGCCCCATTTGTGTGCTCTGCAGTTCATCATTTAATGTGTCTCACTGGCTGGAATGTTGGAGGGGCAGGATTCTTCTGTTCATCACTGTCCCCGCAGCATCTAGAATGTGCCTTGAACATAGCAGTTGCTCAATAAATACAGCGGGAGGAAGGAAATACCACAGTGATGATTATATAAAAGACATTATGCTCTGTATAAGAGAATGTAAATATGTTCATTTGTTTGCCCTGACAGAAGTACTTCCATTCATTCATTCATATGTTCATTGACCTTCTGCTGCTGTGAAAATAACTAATGCCACTCTAGGTACTGGGCTGTAGCGATGAGCACAACTATCCCAAAGCTCATGACAGGAGAGGCCAATGTTAAATTGCTAAATATAAGTATACAAATAACTAATTACTGTTTTGACAAGTATTATGACAAAGGATTACTGGATGTCTGAGAGTATTAACCATGAAATCTGATCTAGTCTGAGGGTATGGTAAAAGGATTCTCTGAGGAAATGCTATTTGATCTACTATCCAAAGGATTAGTAAGATTTTAATACTAATGTTAATATCTTTGAGATATAGTCTTTTATGTATGCCAACAAAATCAGTAAACAAAGTTGGTAAATTGTCTATATACAAAATTAAAACCGTCAGGTGGCAAAAGTAATACCCATCATAAATTTTCATGAGAAATTATATACTATTACAACTTTATTCCCTTATATCCTTATATTATAGTTTGGCCCTTCTTAAATGTTTGGTCTCCAGACTTCATTACACTCCTAATAGTTTTTTTTGTTTGTTTTGTTTTGCAGTACTGGGGATTGAACTCAGGGGAATTCTACCTCCGAGTTATACCCCCAGTCCTATTTTTTATTCTTTATTTTGAAACAGGGTCTCACTAACTTGCAGAGTGCCTCACTAGGTAGCTGAGGCTGGCCACGAACCCAGATCCTCCGGTCTCAGCCTCCCAAATGCTGGGATTACAAGCGTGCGCCACCATGCCTGGCTCTCCTAATAATTTTTGAAGACTCTAAATGACTTTTGTTTCAGTTGTATCTGCTAATATTTAGTACATTCAAAAATAGAACTGAGAAAAATTTAAATATGTATTTATCAATTCATTTAAAAAATAATAAATCCTGCTTCTGCATTAAGCCTATGACCCTATCATATGCCATGAAAAGCTCTGTACACTTGTGAAAGAATGAGAGTAGAAAGGGCAAATTCTGTCTTAGAACTATTCTGAAAATTAATCTGACCTTGGGAATCCTCCGAAAAGGACAACTGGATCTCCAGACCACACACTGAAAACCACTCTGATAGATAGTTACTGTCTTTAAAATAACATTTTAGCCAGATGTGGTGGCACATGCTTGTAATTCCAGTACTTGGGAGGCTGAGACAGGAGGATCACAGGTTTGTGGCCAACCTCAGCAACTTAATGAGGCCCTGTTTCAAAATAAAGAATTTAAAAAATAGGGCTGGGGGTGTAGCTCAAAGGTAGAATGCCCCTGGTTTCATTCCCCAGTACCACAAATAATAATAATAATAATAATAATAATAATAATAATAATAATAATATAAAACAACATTTTAATTAAGAAAAACTGAAGGACCTATAAAGGCATTTCACTAAAGAAAAAAATCAAATGACTAATAACCATAAAAAATATGGTTATAATATCACTTAATAATCAGGTAGAAACAAATGACCATAATTTGTTTTATCAGATTAGCAAAAATTCACATTATGAAAATATCCAGTGCTATATAGGCTTCCTCATGTACTACGAGAGGGGAAACACTAGCTTTCTGGAAGACAGATGCCTTGAAAATGTTCATATTCTGTGTCTTAGAAATCTTATCACTACCATGAAGTAGAAGGGGTACTAGTGATTGAACCCAGGGACTCTCTACCACTGAGCAGGTTGGATAACTTGCCCAAGATCAACCTGTACTAAGAGAGGGAGCCTGTGATGGGAACAGGTGGTCTGGTACCCAAAGCTGCTCTGGCATGCGTGCTGGGCATTTCGGGGACTGGATGGTGGCCACAGGTTATGCCATCTACCCATTAACGCTGCAGCCCTTTTTAATTTTTATTTAGAAACAGGATCTCACTAAGTTGCCATAGCTGGCCTTGAACTTGCAATCCTCTTATTTCAGCCTCCCATTTACAAGTGTGGGATTACAAGTATGCACCACTGAACCCAGCTTCTTACCACTACTGTTTTATTCCTAGGAAAACAAATGGGAAGGCTGTGCAAGAAATGTATGGGTACTTGTTCAGCCAAGCTTCATTTAGAATTGTAAAACTAGAGACAGTGTAAAGTAGTACAATAAAAAGATTTTTTTTTAAATTTTTTGCAGAACTAGAGATTGAACCCAGGGGCATTCTACCTCCGAGCTACACCCCCAGCCCTATTTTTTATTCTTTATTTTGAAATAGGGTCTCACTAAGTTGCAGAGGGCCTCACTAAGTAGCTGAGGCTGGCCACAAACCTGCGATACTCCTGTCTCATCCTCCTAAGTATGGGATTACAAGCGTGCACCACCATGCCCTGTGAATTTTTTTTAATGATATTTTCATACACAGAAGAATGTAGAACCATTCATGATTTCACAGATCAATGATTTTAAAATATAGAGGCTACTGTCTGCTTTCTTAGATTTATTCCATTTTTAGGTACATGCATACTTATGTAAGTATGTATGTGCACAAAGAGAAAAGTGTCAGAAAGTCACTGTTGTCGCTGGGTAATGGGATTACTAGAGTGCTTTTTTAACTTTTTTTTTTTTTTTTTACTTTTCCTACATTATATAGACCTAGATTAGTCGAATGATAAGTTTAATATTTAAAATACTTCAAGCCCAGCTTAGTGGCCTGTGCCAGTAATCCCAGTACTCAAGAGGCTGAGGCAGGAGGATCTCAAGTTGGAGCCTCTATCTCAAAACAGAACAATACTTAAAGGTGAAAAATAAGGGGAATAAATTTAGCAGTAATAAAAAAAAAAAAAATGAGGGTAAGCTGGGCATGTAGCACATGCTTATAATCCCAGTACTTGGGAGGCTGAGACTGGATGATCTGGGTTCATGACCAGTCTCAGCTACTTAGTGAGGCACTCCACAACTTTGTGAGACTGTGTTTCAAAATAAAGAATAAAAATGGGGCTAGAGGTATAGCTCGGAGGTAGAATGCCCCTAGGTTCAATCCCTAGTACTGCAAAAAAAAAAAAAAGAATGAGGGAAAGGAGATAAATAGATAAATACATAGATTATATTTTTCTAAAAGGTGTACAGTCAGTACAGTTGCTCAGGGGACATCCTCAGTGGCTCTTTCAGGAGCTGTTAACCCTGCTGTGAGATCTGGAGAGGGATAAACATCCTTTCCTGAACCAGCAAACCACAGAGTGAGAAGCCGCAGAGCTATTGCAACCAAACAGGTTAAAAACATGGGGAATGTCAATAAAAAATAAAAAGTTATTGTCTACTGGTTTCATTTCAGATGCTTGTACTTCATTAAGATTATCTTTGTTTAAGCCCCATAGCAACCCTAATAATATCACAGATACAAAAACTGAGGTCTAAGCAGGTTGGATAACTTGCCCAAGATTATCCTGTACTGAGGGAGGGAGCCTGTGATAGGAACAGGTGGTCTGGTACCCAAGGCTGTTCTGGCGTGTGTGACGCACAGTTTGGGACTGGATGGTGGTCACTGGTTATGCCATGTACCCATTAACGCTGCAGTATTCATTTAGCTAAATTCCTCTTTAGCTAAGAGACATATTAGAGGGCATGATTGGCTTAGGTTATTATTATTGCAAAAAGACTCTTATTCAATCTACCTCATTCCAAAAAGAATGAAGTGGTTTTTTTTGTTTTGTTTTGTTTTTATTAGCTTATCTGGATATTTCAAAGGATGACATATTCACACTACTGCTTGCTTTGCTGCAACTTTTGCCTGGTGCCTAAAACCCTGTAACCAAGGTCCAAAGGATGTTTCTGTGAGTGAAAGTCACAGCAAAGTCTTGATTCCAATCCTGATCCTGCTGTGGTGTTTATGGCTCATAATTGTTTTCTGGTAGAGCTTCCTCTACACATAGACCAGATGGAATGTCTATTTTTAGAAAATTAAATGATTCTGAAAATTCTTTTTTAAACTAGATTATCAAAAACCACATAAAACTGTGTTCTTCCCGTCAGCCTAATAAATGGTGGGAAGAAATCCAGTGTCAGCCATTTCCCTGTTCATCACATCCTCAGCTT